>JABCPU010000719.1:0-28834 GCA_016800925.1 Suillus spraguei | reverse complement strand
CGAATAGGCCAATTCCGTGGTAAAAGCAGCTTTCCACCTATCATCAGGATGGATGCGAATGTTGTTATAACCGGACCGAATATCCATTTTCGTAAAGAACTGTGCGTTATGAAGACGTGCGACAAGGGAAATAGGGAGTGGGAGCGGATATGCGTTCTTGACTGTCCAATCATTGATGTAGCGATAATCTTGACAGGGACGCAGTTCTCCACTCTTCTTTCCCACAAAGAAGAAGCCACTAGCTTGAGGTGACTTCGATTCTGAGATAAAGCCTTTCGCAACGTTTTCATCGATAAACGTTTTGACAGCAGCGCGTTCTTTTTCCGATAGCGGGTAGACCTTAGACGTACGAGGAATAAAACCGGGTTTGGTGTCGATCCGATGATCGATACCAGGGCGTTCGGGGGGTAGTTTGTTTAATCCGTCTTTAGCAAAGACGTCTGCGAAGTCGTGCAAATAATCCGGGACCAATTCTTCGAAGGATTTCTTTTTCTTTTCCTTCTCGTCCGTAGCGAATTCCTGAGCTTTGTTACTATTTTCGGAGGGAGAGGAATGTGGAGTAGAGGATTGTTCGAGTTGAGAAGTTCCATCACGTGTCAAGGGTGTATCCATGGATACTTCTTCTATGATCCTCATGCTAACTCCATCGGTATCGTATTCCACAAGAAATTCTCCATCTCCTAGTTCATAGAGGAAATTTCGCGTACTTCTGCATGCCAGACGTCATTCATGGTATCGAATTGGTCATCATCCTCGGTTGGGATCAACGAGGGCACGGGTTCTTTATCAGGGATTTCTTCTATTGAAGCTGAAAGAGTTTTCGGGGGAACGAAGAACTTGGATATTTCGGTACATTGGTGTTCGTCCTGGGAGTTCTTCTTCCGGTTTTCCTTTTTCCTTTTCTGTTCTTCTATTGGCCGTTGCTCAATAGGTTCTTGTCCGACCCGATGCTCGGGTTCGGATTCATTCTTGCGCTTCTCTGCGCGGGAATCGGTGATACTGCTCGCGGCAGTTGTACACGTGGAGTGGGTTCTAGTACGTGGCATTCGTACTTCTGGTTCTGGGTCTTGGAGCATAATAGGAGAAGCGATGAATGGTTTCGGAAGACGGGAATGTTGCCATCTGGTATGGTGATTGAAAGTCGGGCAACCCGTTCTTCTTTCGTCTTCATCCAATCGATTTCGATCTCGTCTGATTTCTCTGTCCGTGAAAGGACAAGTGTTTCAGCAGCCCAATCTATAATTGGGTTCATTGCTCGTAACCATGGGAATTCCAAGGAGGATTTGATCTCTCCTTCCTAGTTTGGTGATGTTGAATTTTCCATACATGGTTCGATCGTCAATTTTGACCACTAGGAGGCAGTAATGCGTGATTGGTCCTCCTTTGATAAGAGTTCCATCTGCCGTTGTAACTCGAAATGGTTCTTTGAGTTTTCGTCGTGTGATTTGATGGAGTTTCACAAACTCTTCTGAGATGAATGTTCCTGCTGCTCCTGAATCGATAACAGCGGTGGTGTCGACGGATTTCAAGCGAGTACGCGAGTGGAGGGTGATAGGGACACGAAGTTCTTTTCTTTCACCTACAGCGCGTACAAGTCTTAGTAATACATTGGGAGAAACATACGTCGAGTCTTTGTTTCTCCAAGTCAAAAATCCTCAACAATCCGTCTCACGGTTTCTTCATCTTCTTCTTCCCTTTGACTTCGGTTTGTCGGAGCGGGGTCTTCTTCTTTCTGTCAGGACAATTATGGATGCGGTGTCCTGTCTTTCTGCATCCGAAGCATTGCCCTTTCTTCATGCATTCGGATCTTTCCATGTCGGAGATTCGATCTACGACCATTGCGTTGGAATCACGGTTCGGAATATACCGTGCATTCCCGTAGTTCTTCTTCTTCTGTTGTGGAACATGACGTGTCCTCATGGCGTTAAGCCGATGATGGGCGTTGTCAATAGCAACGCATTGCAACACAACATCTCTGAATATTTCGGAGACATCCCGTATTGAAAAGCTTTGTAAGGATACCCCAATTAAGACCGTCTTGGAAGAACTGGATCTTCGTGCGTTATCGGTGATATGAGCCTTGGCTGCAAGTGCCTCAAAGTCGGCGACATAGGTGTGAAGATCTCCAGTTCCTTGTTTGAGATCTCTAAGGCGTGTAAGCGCGGTCATTCTGGTATCCACTGGTTCGAATGCTTCTTTGAAGCTCTTCATAAAATCCACCATCGTCCCATAACCAACTTTTTGTCCCGAAGTGTCGGTAGATTGGGCGTGTTCAAGGAATTGTTCCTTCCAGACTTGGCATTCTTTCGGTCATGAAGGATGTTATGTAGATGATCTTCTGCTTGTCGGTGGTGTAAAGCTTTTCATTGATGTCAAAGTGCAAGTTGCACGACTGGATAAACTCGCGAGAGTTATCACGATCTCCATCAAAACCAATCGGTTGACCGATCTTGTATTCGAATTCTTTGGTCGACATGGTTGATGATTCTTCTGATGAGTTATACTTTCTCGGTGCCTACACGCGCTGTCTTGCTGTCCGTAGGGCTTTCTTCTGTCAGAGGGCTTCTCTTGACAATCTGCTCAGCGTACGCGTACGCTAGTCTGCTGATCTAAGCGATCAGGGTTCAGGGTCGAAGACTGGATAGTCGACGATCAAAAGGACTTTAATCTTTTGTTACGAACTGGGGTGGCGTCACCAGCGACAGTGAAAAGACACAGACGGTCTGCTGGGAGTTCTTACAATGTCAAAAGAGACAAGGTGAAAGTACAAGGAACGCGTTCCGAGTACGATCAAGGGTTCAGCCTCAAAGACAAGTCTAAGAGGTATCCGCGAGAATAGAGACTAAGGCTAAGGAGTGCTTAGACTTAGAGACGATTCAAGACGACTTAGGTTGGAGACCTAAGCGAAGGAGATTCCAGGTAAAACCCAGTAAGATTAAAGTAGGAATCTACTACAAGTACACTGTGCTTAAATAGGCCAATATGTGCGCACAGACCAAGAGAACGTGAGTGTAAGTGCGTATCCAAAGAAGGAAGGCAACTATAGTACAGATGCGTTGAGCATATGAGTCAGAGTCATGTTACGTAATATACAAGGTAAATGAAGTAAGAAAATGAATAGGGGCACGTACGATTGTAACCAGCATGCAAGTCCAGGCAGGTCCAAACAAGTGCAGGGAAGTACAAATGAATGCAAGCAGGTCCAGGCAAGTCCAAACAAGTGCAGGCAAGTGCAAAAGAGTGCAGGCAAGCGCAGATGAATGCAGTCCAGGCAGGTCCAAACGAGTGCAGGCAAGCGCAGACAAATACAGGCAAATCCAAACAAGCACACAAAGAAGCATAAATGAATGCAGGTGAGTTTAGACAAGTCCAAAGGAAGGTTCTGAAAGCCACAGCAGTAGCCCATATATTTGCAAGCATATTCGGATTTCTGCAATCAATGTTAGATTTAGACATTTTGATGCGACAATAAATACTTGCATATTTTTTAAAAAAGTGTGAAGCCTACAAAAAAGAGGTTCAAACAGGTTCAAACCTAATCACTATCAGCCTGAACCCCGAACCTCTGGAAAGGTGGACAAGATGCAAGAAGCTGCTGGAAAGTGTAGTGATCATAGAAATATGATCATCCAAGATGTAACTGGTGAAATGCTCCATGTAGTCACTAACATTTTTGAACCAAGGGCAAGTAATGCCAGTCATTTCAAAATCTAAGCTAACATTGAAGGGTGATTGATCCCTCCATTGCAACTACGGGGCTTGCAAGACCATGGTCAGGTCTATGAAGAGTGAACCGCACATGGTCAGCCCACCTTTTAAGGCCTGAGAAGCTAGGAGAGGATCACAAGTTAGAGAGGAGACTGATCCCACACTGTCAACTTATATACCTTTGAAGAGTGACTGACTCGGCACCACACAGTCCACATGAAAATCACTGAACGCTGTTTTAGCCAAATTCTGACCTAATTAGAGAGAACACACGCAAATCAAGAAGGAAATGACACTTCAAAGAGTAGAAGTCTGCTCGGAAGACCAGAAGCCAGAATAGAGAACAGAACGTTGAGAGAAGAACATGGCACATCCATTTAGAGAGCCAAGTGTTAATAACAATAAATGCCAGTACTACCTAGAAAACATCCGGTTTTTCACGAAAAAGAGGTAGCGGGCCCTGCCACAGATGTGGCCCTGTGAGACTTATTAAAGTTTAAATCGGAGCAAGGTCATAAGTTCGCACCACGAACCCCTAGTACTAATAATAGCCTCTATTTTATGTCAGTACGTCCCAAGCTTCCCACACATCGGCAGTTTCGGAGTTTTTCACTATGCGTTTCAAAATGTGATTGATAAATTTGGCATTCTTACTATACATTTTGATGCGTGAAATACAAAATTTAGAAGAGCGGGAAAATCCTGGACAAATTCTACATTTCATACACCATTTTGACACATGAAAGAAAGTAATTTAACTAACAGTGAGATTTGAATCAAAATGATTGAACATTTTGATTCAAGTATTGCATGGGGTGAAATTTTAGGAAAATTGAAATTAAAGCATTAAAAACACATTTGCCAGTTTGAAAGGAGTTTTACTTCATGCAAGATTCGAATCAAAATGTTCAATCATTTTGATTCAAATCTCGCTGTTGGTTAAATTACTTTCTTTTCATGTGTCAAAATGGTGTATGAAATGTAGAATTTCGTCCAGGATTTTCCTGCTCTTCTAAATTTTGTATTTTCACCGCATCAAAATGTATAGTAAGAATGCCAAATTATCAATTACATTTTGAAACAAATTTTGCATAGTGAAAAAACTCCAAAACCACTGATGTGCCACTGATTCTGATCCTTATCTGCTATTCACAATGAGAAAAGGCAACTCATCGACTCAGAGGGATTCCGCTCACACAACCAGTGAAGCAATGGGTGGAAGCTCGGTACGTGAGCTTATCAGGATCATTCATTCAACTATTGGCATTGATGCATCCTTCGTTCCAGCATCGACCCCGTGGCGGAGTCCATCAGTTTCTGGCGAAGGTTAAGGACGGTGCGAACAAGTTAGGGTCATGTAACATGGTCAGACCGCCGCCCCCATAACCGTTACACCAAAAGGTGAAATACTGAAAGCTTAGCTTTCAGCATCAGCGGCGGTATATGTACTGATTATGGGAACTCAGGTAAGCCGGCGTGCTTCATCAAGAAATCATGAGTTTACTTATTCCTTACTTATTTCAAACTTTTCCCACTTATTTCAAATGGACCTACTTTTTTTCTGAAATTTGACAACTGCTTCAAAATTGAGTATTCCAATATGTTTTGTTGGGCCTGAGAGACAAGTTTCATTGCATAAGACCAACAATTAGTGACTAGTATGAAGCTCGAGTGACACATTAATGCTGATGATTTTATTTCTCAAATATTCTCTTGAGGTACTATTTTGCAAATTAAGAGTCCAATAATTTTATAGCACACATTTATAATGATGGCTAACAGATCCTGATAGTTCAGTTGGGACCAGGTGGTAATTTAAGAGAAATAAGTAGATCCATTTGGAATAAGTGGGAAAAGTTTGAAATAAGTAAGGAATAGGTAAACTCATGATTTCCTGATGTTACATATTAGGGTACGGACGATAAGTCAACTCGCTGTTATTAACCTGTGTTAAAAAGCAAGCGGTTGCGTAGGGTTATTTACAAGCATGTTATTACACAGTCATGTGACCAAAAAATGACGATTTTTGCTGTAGCTACTACCAAAATTTTCCGCCCCACTCTGTCCTTGTCCTCTAGGTCAGCATCATCCTCAGTAGCATCACCACCCAGGCCGTTGATAGGACTTTCCTTGCATTCATCAGACAATGCTTTGGTGACAATTGGTGCATAAAGGTTTGCATCTACTTCGATGTCGAAGGCTGAATCCTGCGCTGGTTCGGCTGCTAGCTTCTCATCAAGCCATGTGTCTTTTTTGTCTTCGAGAATTTCTTCCTGCTCATCTGTGCCCACAGATAGATAGCTGCCAGTAGGCTCGTGGCTTTGATGAGCAGCTGGTTCTTTGGGTGTTGAAATGATGGAGTCGAGATTGCCGAATGAAATGTCTGGGTGCCGTCTTCCAACCATTTTCTAAGAGACGTGAGTTGTCAATACAGGCCACTGAATAGGACACTGACCTTTGGATCATACATATGCCATTGTCGAATCTGAGTCATGTCCACCAGTGTCCGGACATGTTGACGGTTCCTGGCTGCTGTATTCATCCTTGTGAATACTGACATTTGTTCCTCGGGTATAGATGAGGGCTTGATTGAATAAAGTTTTTCTGCGATACACTGGAGATAAAGCCTGAGTTACAAGTAGTCAGGATTGGCTAAAACTCACAGCGAGTATGCAACCTTCAGGTATCTTCATTAAGTGAGTCCAGTATGAGAGGATGCCCTGACCAGCATCCACCATCACATCAAAAGGGTACTGTCCTTTTACATAGCGCTCAAACTGGCGCACAAAAGCTTCACAAACATCAGCAGCCGTTTTTTCCTTTGAGAGTGGGTTGTGCTGGGATTTGAACTCGGCTTCAATGACAATTTTGAGGTACTTGAAAACTCGGATGTAAGTTGGTGATGTGAGGATATCTGGCGCAACTGTTGAAGGAACATGAGGGACCTTGATTTTGAGAGAGAGCGGGTTATATAGGATTGCACTGCGAACGTAACCTGTCTCATGTGAGATAAGGATCAAAGGTGAAGAATGAGTGAAACATACGTGGATCTAAGCACAAAGCCGCAAGATAGCAGTCAGCTGGTCCATCTTCGAGCTGCTCACGAAAGCGGGAATTGATGATAGCATAAATTTGGCCCATCTCTTCGACATTAAAACCACTCGACGAATCCTCAAATATCTGTTTGATGCATCTGCAAATTGCCAACCAATATTTGTACACATCGGCCGGATTTGTCTGCGTTGACTCAAGACACACGATAGCCTTTGCAATTGGCCCTGAACATCAATGAAACGGGCAAGGCCTAGTTTAAAGTTCAATCCACGATGGCTTCCAGACTTGATTATGCTTGCTAAGTCTGCTTTCTGTAGTAACCGATGAGTTTGATAATAGATGGGGTGCGAAAACCACGTACCTTGCCTGGAAATTTGATTGATCCAGTGTCAACAAGTTCTCGCAATGCTGGGAGGCAGCGCTGAACAGAGATAGCGGCAGCACAGATAGTGGCAAAGCGTGTTTTGCCAATTCCTTCGATTCCTCGAGTTATCCCCTTTTGTAGCCTTACACGTCCGAGTGCGTATCCTCCTGGCAGGAAATCTGTAGATCATCCCACGTCAAGGGAGTTGGTGAATGGTGCGAGAGCCACCAGTCAATGGCTGCCTTCAGGTTATTTGGAATAGCTGCGCCAAATGAATCTCCATAGAAGACTTTCTGGTCCTCTGCATTGATCAGAACTGCAGTCCAATGGTTCTCGTGGATATGGCAAGGGATACCAAGGCTTTTGTAGTGTCCCTTGAACAACTGCTCGGCGGCATTGCGAAAAGGTTTCGCCTCCCGTGAGGTCAAATAATCTTTCTTGGCACGCTCATCATGTGCGAGTAATAGTAACGGCACAAAATATGCAGTTTCGAAGGTATGGTTCGATGCTACATCCTTGTCTCCATATACAATGTCCAACATCATATTCATATTTGTATCGGTTAGCCATTTCTGCGATGCGAAATCTGCAAGGTCATGAATGGGTGACCAGTCACAGAAACCTTTTGTGGAGCCTGACCAAGATAACCTGCTCAAGGCAAGATGGAAGGTAGAGGCCACTGGATTGGATTGGCGTTTGGTAAGGAAGGCTTCTGCCTGTCGCCATTGTTTTGGATGTCAAGGAGAGTATATGCTTGGCGCCAAAACGTCAGAATCCAGAATGGAAAAGATTGATTGATGTCAGCATGAGCATATACAATAGACCAGCTACCATCTAATCTTGCATGTTGCACCCCTTCTAGGAGCTGGTGCAGAACTGCAAGCCGGGGAAGCGGCTGCATGCAGAGATAATTGAGATATGAGGTGTCCTCAGGCGGGGGGTCAGTGTCAAAGTATTCGTGCAATGGCGGAGCAGTCGTAATCGAAGCTGACGGAGTGGGAATTGAAGGAATGATGAGACAGACAGATTCTGATCTGGGAGAATAATTGATTGCACTGATACAGGAATAATAAGAATACCATCATCTGAGGCTTTCGTGTCAACCATTTCGAGTGCTCGACTGGTGTAAGACTCGGAGGGAGGGGAAACCAGTTGAAAGTTTCGTTGTGAGACACTCGAGTCCCATGTCAGACCATAGCTTGCTTCCCTGCAAGATTTGCATTGTAAACGTCGAAGTCAATGATCTGCAAGGAACAACAGAAGGTCAGAGGGCGACTCACCAAGACTACAGGGGTCAATAGACTTATTAACACTGTGTCAACCCCCCATGGTCGTGTGCCTGTTATTAACACGTTATTAACATGTTATTAACACGCCTTTATTAGCAGTGTTATTAACAATTGACTTTTCGTCCGTACCCTATTACATATCACTCCACTTCCATCTGCTTCAACACATCATCTGTCTTCAAGTCCTATATACGAAGTATCTTATTGTACGAGCCTATAGGTCATTTATCAGGGAAAACGCAGTGTGTGGTGAGAGTGAGCTCCAACATTTTACTGAGGTTGATAGCGTTTGGCGCGGTTGAAGTGGACTTTGAGGAATTGTGGGTGTCTTCATGCCGAGGTGTATGTATTGTGCGTTTTATGATGATGCTTCACTGCGTTAATCAGCCTCGTTTGTATCCCAGTGTCCGACTCTTGTCTCCGCTCCTCACCTTTCCTACCAACTTCAAAATCTCAATGTTCAAACACTTGATCCTCTCGGCAACCTCGTATCCTGGCAGCTCTTTTCGCTTCACACCCTGCTGCCCCTTAATTCTCGTCGCGCACTATGGTATCTTTCTCATCTGTTGTACAATACATTTATATATTATTTAATTCTAATATTCTGTATAATTTTGATAATATTATGTAAAATGATATATCGTCGTCGCAGTTGCAGTGTACAAGGAATCGTAAAAAAATAAGCACTCAGGGAACGTAAAGAGCCGAATGACACAGGAACAAAATAACACATCATGACGTGGTGGACAGAGATGTGATCAAGCTCCGGCGGCCTTTCGTGCTTGATATATGTAGAAAGAAAGCCGACCGAAGGGGTGTCCCTTGCATTGCTATGATCTAATCATACAGAAACCCACCCAACGAATAAGACTTCCTGAGCCATATTTAAGAAGAGTATATAGTACATACAACCTTGAGATACATGTGCTACTTTGCGTCGCAAAATGATCCTTCGTATACTTTGGCAACTTCCATATTAGTTGGTAGTGGCCCTAGTGAACTCGGTTGCGGAAAACCGACGCTGGGAGTTGGGGGCATCAAACACGGTGTAGAAGCGCTGCATGAATACGTAGCCATTAATAAAGTCATAGTCCCATGCGCCAATTCGCGCGCCAATGTCGCGAACAATGAGATATATTAAATCCTCTGACCACCAATCAGGCGTTGATAGCACGAGGCCAGATCTGGGCGTTAGGGGTGAGAGAGAAGTTTCCTATGCAAAACGGTGAACAAGGGGTGTGAGTGCTAACAGAATTGACGTACGCCGCCAATATGGAAATCCAGGTCTCGCAGGGCATTGTACTGATCGTTGGTAATAACGAGAAGTCAGTCACAGGATCGTGTTCACCGCCGTTTCATCCTGGTACTAGCTCAAAGGCCTCTATCGAATGCTGATTAGACCATCATTACTCGCTGCACTTTAGTGGATACACACCGGTGGCAATCGAAATAAGGCGTTGGCCAGAATCGACAATACCAACGGTGTTTGGTAAGATTAAGGTGTCGCCGTATGTGATGCGCTGTGGATACCCCAATGGTCCGATACAGGCCAGACATGGGGATAGGACTGAAACAAAACAATCGCTATCAGTCTGGATTGATCTAGGAACTGAGGTAGCTTACGTGTATGTAATTTCATTGGTGTGCAAATTATTGTCAGTTCCACCAAAGGTGAGTTGTCCAGCGGTTTCTTCCGGCGAACCGGCGTAGGGCTTGAAAAAGACACCAAGAATATTCGCAGGAATGTGTTTTTGTTAGCCAGGTTGACAGTGACATGTCGGGAACGTCACTGTCGCGGCTAAAGTCAGGGTGTTGAGTGTCAAGGCAGCAGGCCCGATGCCAAGGACACCGTCAAAACCAACGAAACCCAGTGCTGATCAGCAACACCGATCGCCTGCTTGGTGACGGTGAGCCCAGGAGCGACAGTGACGGTCGTCGAGTACATAATTCCTATAGATAATCGTAAGTATTTTCAACTTATGATATCATATTGTAATATCACACCGTTCATGCCGGGACAGATCGTAAATGAACGATACAGGTGCGCATACGGAGCTTGGTGGGGGTTGCCTGGTACGGAGTACGGGCACCAACCCATGTGATCGCGCTACCGCTATCGAGGATCAAGTTGTCTTCAATAACGCATTAGCAGCCGCATGTTCTTTCAGTATTGAACTCACAGCTTATGGGGGGGTGCCAATACCAACTGATATGGTGTAGACAGAAAATTTGTTTGTCAGAGGAACGTCACTCTGACGTTGTCCGTGCTTGCTGGGACCCCTGAGGGCCTGCAAACGAGCTCTATCGTGCGCCACGAGGTTATAGGTACCATTGGAGAAATTGAGCCTACTGGTAATGGGAACGGAGGTAGGGGAATTGGCAACTTTAATAGGGCGATCCGTGATTGACAAAACTAGGAGAAGTGTTAACAATAGAGCAGAGAACATGGCTGACTGGAAAGCAATATCATACTCAGTGGCCCATTATATATGTGCTAGCGAATTCAATGACGGCAATGTCGGGCACCTTAGTATTAGCCACGTATGAAAATGTCCCCTCGAAAAAGCGATGACGAGATAGTTGCAATCCGAATCATCACGAGCGTGAGGATTATGCTCCCGATAAAGTGTGACAAGAGATGGTTTGCTTTAAAACATGCCAATACCAGGTGGCAGGAATTTACAATTCGCCTGTTTATCCATAGTTCAAATGTCACCATTAATGCATTGGCTTGCCTCACGTCCATTTCCATAGAGATGCTGACCTAAAATGCATATGCTACTTTGCGTCGCAATGTGATCCTTCGTATACTTTGGCAACTCCATATTAGTTGGTAGTGGCCGGAGTGAACTCGGTTTCGGAAAACCGACGCGGGAGTTGGGGGGCCGGGGCATCAAACACGGTGTAGAAGCGCTGCATGGATACGTAGCCATTAACAAAGTCATAGTGCCCTTCGCCAATTCGCGCGCCAATGTCGCGAACAATGGGATATATTAAATCCTGCTGACCACCAATCAAGGCGCTGATAGCACGAGGCCAGATTTGGGCGTTAGGGTGAGAGTGAAGATTTCCTGTGCAAAACGGTGAACAAGGGGTGTGAGTGCTAACAGAATCGACGTACGCCGTCAATTTTGAAATTCAAGTTCCCCAGGGCACTGTACTGATTGCTGGTAATAACGAGAAGTCCAGTTGCAGGATCGTATTGACCGACGGTTGCAGCCTGGCCTGTTTACCCATAGTTCGAATGTCGCCATTAATGTATTGACTTGCGAAGATTTGCCGCTGAGTGAGCATAATAAATGCGTCGCGTCGCGTCGCATCATATCAAATGACACTCTGTAGACCCATAAAAATGCGTCGCGTCGCGTCGCATCACATCAAATGTCCGAGTCTCGACACTCTGTAGACTCACACACAATGCCAGCACAATACACAAAGCGCGACTGTTGGAAAACCTCTAAAAATGGATAATAGCTCAGTGGCAAGTCACATCACCCATGAAAGCTCAGAGCATCCTCAGAAGGAAAATGAAAATGACCCTCCTGCCGCTACAGTTTCATCCCTGAATCATCCCTCATGCAACCTTCCCAACATCAAAGAATTTTCGGGGTCCGCTACAGAAACCAGCGACAATCCCACAAGCGGACTAGGAATCATGACATTGGAAAGATTGGAAGCAAGCTTACATGGACGCATGTTGGCAGATGCGTTGGCCTGGCGCTTCCTGTCACATGTCACATGAGCAGGTTTTGTGACGAGTCAGCGGTTACTAAGTCGAGTCTTCCGACCAGCAGCAGGAAGATCCTCACCAGGACACTTGCCAAGGACCGTGGTTTTCATATCACACCACCTAACAATGGTTTGTATGGGATTTGCAGACTAGAACAACGAGAGAGTCTCGCAATAGGGACGGGAAAGGTAACAGCATTTGCTGTTTCTGTTGTAATCGAGGTAAGTTAATATTTCATATTAGGATCGAAGCGGTGCCACTATTGAATTTTGATATAGATGAGCTTTTCGTTCTGGAATCTGTATGATATTGATATTAATATGGAAATTCAATCGCGGTGAATCCTATGTCCCCAAATTCACACCCCAAAAATGAGCCTCCAACCATCACATGCTAATTCACCCAAGTTTACTAGCAGGGGTGAATTCACATCGCCTTTTTCGCAGTACACTAGAGTCGACAACCGGGAGAACCTTGGACGTCGCTCTCCTTAGCAATGATCACTACAATAGTTTTAGCACTGACGCGGACGTTCTACCAAGGATTCATAATAGATCAGCATCTCTATGGAAATGAACGTGAGGCAAGTCAATACATTAATGGCGACATTCGAACTATGGGTAAACAGGCCAGGCTGCAACCGTCGGTCAATACGATCCTGCAACTGGACTTCTCGTTATTACCAGCAATCAGTACAGTGCCCTGGGGAACTTGAATTTCAAAATTGACGGCGTACGTCGATTCTGTTAGCACTCACACCCCTTGTTCACCGTTTTGCACAGGAAATCTTCACTCTCACCCTAACGCCCAAATCTGGCCTCGTGCTATCAGCGCCTTGATTGGTGGTCAGCAGGATTTAATATATCCCATTGTTCGCGACATTGGCGCGCGAATTGGCGAAGGGCACTATGACTTTGTTAATGGCTACGTATCCATGCAGCGCTTCTACACCGTGTTTGATGTCCCGGCCCCCCAACTCCCGCGTCGGTTTTCCGAAACCGAGTTCACTCCGGCCACTACCAACTAATATGGAGTTGCCAAAGTATACGAAGGATCACATTGCGACGCAAAGTAGCATATGCATTTTAGGTCAGCATCTCTATGGAAATGAACGTGAGGCAAGTCAATAGTGACAGTCAAAGTTAACGATTCGAACGACGATTCAGTCAGGTGATTCAGCAAACGATTTTGAGGTCTGATTCGGAATCGAGTACTGGAGTCGATTCACTCGATTCTGAATCGTCAATTTATGCAACTGTCTATGTTTCAATTTAATCTAGAATTATTATTTTATATGATATCTATACTACATCCAACTCAGTAAGAGTCTCGAATTTGTTCCCTCTCTGCCGTCCGTCTCCTAAGATATGTCAGTGGCGAAAGCCTCGGGAAAGACCAAGCAAGAAGCCCCGAAGAAGCAAAAGTTACGGCGATTTGGAAAGTCGTGCACAAAGCTCTCAGATGTTGAGGAAGCTGCATCAGTAAACTAAAACAGCCTGTGCAGAGCTGTACAGCACTGTACAGTATTCCAACTCCCTAGCTTGGTTCCATCTATACATACAGCTCTGCATAGAACCTCCGCTTACTATTTTCTCATCTGCTGGAGACCAGGTAGTGCGATCTCAGAGCACGAAGTCATGTGCACGCGTGACCAATCAGGCTCTGAGATCGCACGTATCTGCCCTTTGACTTGACGTCTCTATTTGAGACATTCGGACAAGTTTTATAAGGTTTTTTTTTGGGGGGGTTTTGGTTTTGGTTTTTGACTCCAGTGAGTGCAGCCATGTCTCCTTAGTACGGGATTAGTGCCGTCTCTGAAAATAAGGACAGTTTTGCGCGTGATACAAAGATCATGTCACATGACCTGTGCGCAAACCGCCAAATGTGATAAATATTAAAGAGACGCGTAATCTAGAGCTCCGAGGCGAGAGTACGGAGACAAGTGGCATGTAACACGAGTAAGAACCGAAAATCCACGAGTGTGAGGTAGCAGGAAGGTCTTGGCCGGAAACATGACCCTACCCATGACAAGCATAGCTCACATCGGTCGTGTCCAGGGTAAAACAATAATGCTACCCCAGAACGCGACCCCCCAACTGAGGATGCGAAAGTAACCATACAATTAAACACAGTGCAACGACAACATGTGTATAGAGTTCTACTGGTAACGACGGGAAAACGAGCTCATTGAAGAATGAACCATCAATATACAGGGATCTGAAAGGGAGGATGAAACAAACAGGGGAAGGATTGAATCAATCTTGCACCAATATTCAAGGAAAGCCCTCGACTTCCATCTCCCTTGCATGGCAACTATGTCCGGGGGTGTTTCCCTGAGAAGTAGCTCAGTGGCACCCCCAATCCTGAAACAGTGTCCTGACAACTCTGGCAAGTCCGCCCCTTTCCAAATTTCGTTGCAGCGGTTCAGAAACCATGCATGTATCATTGGTGCCCAACTCCCGGTGTTGGTTTCAAAGGCGAAGAAGGGCGCGTCTCCTGGAACTCACGCATTCGCTAAAAGGTGATGATTCAGAGCTGAAACCAGGCTATACTGTGATAATGATACATTATATGACTAGTAATGTCAGTGTAAAGGTAATACATGAATCATTGTACTGCAAAGGATAACTAGCAGGTATAGTGGTGATGTATCAGCGATGTATCAGTGGAGGATCCTACCTAGCAGCTGCCGGTCCTGGTTCTTGGCTTCCATCAAGCTTAGTCACGCTTGTACCTTACTTCCTTCCCTTCTATTGGCTACCTGGCTATATTTGGTGTAACTCTATTTATATCTTTCTTTCTGTGCATCCTTTATTTGTCAGCACCCTTACACCTAATATTTTAAGCGTGGGATTCCCGCTCATCAGTAGTGGGTTTTTCCGTGCCATGGCCGTGAACCTCATCGCCAATGTTTTTGGTGGAAAATCCAACCCGGCCCTAAACACGTCTTTTGGTGATGTTTGGTTCGCACGATTTTGAACTTGTCTGTGTACATCGATCCAACCCGGCCCTAAACACATCTGTTGGTGGTGTTTGGTTTGCACGATTTTGAACTTGTCTGTGTACATTGATCTGATTTGTTAGTCATCGACTACTTATGTTTCCTCACAAAGTCCTCGGATCTTTTGCCGACATTCCTGCTGTTATTTGCATCAATGACGCAAGTCTTGATTCCACTGTATCATTGTCTTTTTTGCATGATTGCAATGTCCTGGTTGCAGTGGAATCCACCTTTGGCCAGTGCACGTTCCTACTACTGTCGATGGTTGGTACAATTTCCGACAGACATTTCGACCTGTCTATCTGTTACGAACTGGGGTGGCATCACCAGCGACAGTGAAAAGACACAGACGGTCTGCTGGGAGTTCTTACAATGTTCAAGAGAGAACAAGGTGAAAGTACAAGGAACGCGTTCCGAGTACGATCAAGGGTTCAGCCTCAAGGATAAGTCCGAGAGGTATCCGCGAGAATAGAGACTAAGGCTAAGGAGTGCTTAGACTTAGAGACGATTCAAGACGACTTAGGTTGGAGGCCTAAGCGAAGGAGATTCCAGGTAAAACCCAGTAAGATTAAAGTAGAGAATCTACTACAAGTACACTGTGCTTAAATAGGCCAATATGTGCGCACAGACCAAGAGAGACGTGGGAATGTAAGTGCGTATCCAAAGAAGGAAGGCAGCTATAGTACAGATGCGTTGAGCATAGGAGTCAGAGTCATGTTACGTAATATACAAGGTAAATGAAGTAGAAAATGAATAGGGCACGTACGATTGTAACATTACCCCCGTGTTACACTGAAAGTCACCGACTTTCACTCATCTTGGTTCGCATAGTAGACTGGATCGTCACTCCATTCATGGTCTTCATCAGCAAAGGATCCACTCATCATATACTTAGCTTCCTCCAAGCCAGCGCGTCGTTTGGAGTCCTTTCTTTTCTCTGCGCGGATATGTTCATCGTCAAGCTGCTTTTCCCAAGCGCGGAGTGCATCATAGAACCCCTCATCTTTCCAAGTTAATTCGAAGGGAGGGGGCCCAACTCGGTTGGGGCAGTAGAGGGATAAATGAGTGGGCGACCAATATCTGCAAACCTTGCACTGATATTCTGCACAGTTCTTTTGACGATGTCCTAGTAATCCACAGACGCGGCATTTCATGTTTTCGTCAGGGTTAGAAGAGACCTTGCGTAAAGGAGACGGGGTAATGATAGGCGTGGGGCTAGTGGATCTAGCGCGCTTCTTTCCCTTTTTCTTCGTCATACGTTTTAAGGCAAGGGTGTTCTGCCGCTTAAGCTGCGCCTGTTGAACAGAGGACAAAGTGTATGCTGATATAGGGAGATCCGGTGTGACTTCTCGTTCGGCAGCCGCAAGGAGTTCGGTGGATGAAGAGGGAGATGTGATACCGAAGTCTTTTACTAAGACTGGTGAAACGGGATCCATAGGGCCGAATGACGGTGGAATAGACATAGGGGGATGAATATGGAGGTCGCGAAGTCGAGGGCCGAGGGTTACCAACTCAGTGGCGGAGATACCTAGCAATTTAGCGGCCTCATACTGTTCCTCTGTGCATGGTTCATATAGCCATGCTGGGTGTTCATGGGTGACTGTAATCGGGGGCGGTGAAGTTGGTCGCTGAATTGGAGATGGGGTTCGAGGAGATGCAGGGTTTGACTGCGTTTGTTGTAAGTCGGTGATAGCTTCTTCCACTAAATTTCTAGCTGCTCTGGTTTCAGCAACCGATTGCTGGATCGTTTCAACAACTTTGTCGGTGAGTTGTCCGATCTCTTGGACAGCAGTATATAAGCCAGTAAAGGCGTCAAGACTAGAATAAACACGCGAAGATGAGGGTGCTGGAATAGGAAGTGGCGTATCTTCCTGCGGAGAGGGAGGTCGAGCAACGCCTGCTCGACGTTCGGCAATGATATGAATAGCTTCTTCAACATCATTTTTAAAAGAGGTGGGAAACAGCAGCATAGCGTAAGCGCGAATGCGTTTTTGAAGATGTAAGAAGCGGTGTCGGTAAGTGGCTTCCGTAATATCCTTAGCGGTGACTTCGATGAGTGCTGCGGTACGGATGATGTTGACGAGGAGTAGGGCGGGGAAAGCGCCTCGTTCAGTAAGGATTCTTTCGATTTCAAGGGCATGTCCCTCGCAAAGGATGGCGGCTTCGATGTAAGTGGAGTTGTCAATTTCTGTGGTGAGGTTTCCGTATTGGTCAGTTTCAGAATTGGAGTCATTGGTGGCAGCGACGACGGGTGTGATGTAGGCAGTGGGGAAAGACATTTCGATGCTGATAGTTGATCAAGTGCTAATGCGGTTGATTGACTGGGGGATAATTAGAGGGTATGTTGCTTCTTATAAGCATTTAGGATTCGAGCGGAGTTCTTCAGATTCTTTTCTGGGAGCCATTCGTTATCTCCCGATGAGTATCCCTTCCATGAAACAAGGTAACGTCGGCGATTGCCGGTTCCTTTATGGGAAAGAATTGCTTCGATTTCATATTCTTCTTCTTCTTCGATAATATCAGGTGGGGGTTCAGGAAAGTTCGGTCCATGTACGTCTGTTTCGCTATAGGATGATAAGACAGAAGCATGGAACGTAGGGTGAATCTTCCATTGCGGAGGAAGCTTTAGTGTGAACGTGATGGGTGATAAGACGTCGATGATCGGGAAAGGTCCGTATCGTTTCGGTGCCAATTTCCTTGATGGGAGTTTAAGTCTAAGATTGGCGGCGGATAGCCAAACCTTGTCTCCGATCTTCCATGGGATGTACTTATCTCCTCGGGATCGTTCGGCCATTGTCTGCATAGCAATGTTGTGACAGGCGATTGCTTCTTCTCTTATCTTCTGCAGAGATCGTACTCGATCTTCTGCTGCGGGGACGGATGAATCCGGGATCAAGTGAGGGATGGCGCGTGGTTCATATCCCATCATCAAATAGAAGGGTGATGCATTCCTTGCATCGTGTTTTCGGTGGTTGTGGACAAATTCGGCGATTGGTAAGTGTTCTACCCAATCTTCAGGGTTGTTGCGACAATAAATGCGTAGATATGTCTCAAGTTCTTGATTGAGCCTTTCCGTTTGACCATCAGTCTGCGGGTGGTAAGCCGTGGATGGAGCGATGACATAGTCGAGAAGTCGGGCAAGTTCCTTTGAGAAGCGAGATAGGAATTGCGGTCCTCGATCCGAGATAACTTTGTCATGGAGTCCAAATCGTCGGTACACATGTTTTAAAAATAGCTTGGCCACACCTTCTGACGTGATAGTTTTCAAACAAGGGATAATAATTACCCCCTTCGTAAGGCCATGGTCTACCACGACCATGATACTGTCAAAGCCTCCAGAGACAGGGAGGTCAGTGATAAGGTCAACAGAGACTTGGGAGAACGGGCGAACAGCCGACGAAGGAATCGGCGTAAGCGGGGGTCGAACGGGATGAGTATCCGCTTTCATTTGCTGACAAAGGGCGCAACCCTCAACGTATTTCCGAATATAAGAGCCCATTGCAGGCCACCAGGCTTCTCGTTTTACGAGTTCTTCAGTTTTGAATCTACCGGGGTGTCCCGCGGTAGGATGATCATGATACCTTTTCAGGATATCGGAGCGATGCGCTGGTGGGATATAAGCGCGATTCTTAAAATAGAGGACGTTCTCCTCAATCTTCCAGTCGGAGAGTGCCGATTTCATAGGAGGCAGGCACACGCCATCAAGGGCGTCAGATGCCGTCTTGAAGACAGGGTCGTCGAGGGGGTCAGAGGATGATAGCACATCCTTCAAGTCGGTGTCAATAAGACGAACGAATAGAGCGTCAGGAAGGAGGGTCTGGTCCTAGTTATCGTCTTTGCCAGAATCATAATCAGGTCGGCGGGATAGTGCATCCGGTACTGCTAATTTAGTACCTGCAACATGATGCAGTTCGATGTCATAAATAGACAAAATCAATTGCCAACGTGCTGTTACGAACTGGGGTGGCGTCACCAGCGACAGTGAGAAGACACACGCGGTCTGCTGGGAGTTCTTACAACGTCCAGAAGAGGACGAGGTGAAAGTACAAGGAACGCGTTCCGAGTACGATCAAGGGTTCAGCCTCGAGGATAAGTCCAAGAGGTATCCGCGAGAATAAAGACTAAGGCTAAGGAGTGCTTAGACTTAGAGATGATTCAAGACGACTTAGGTTGGAAACCTAAGCGAAGGAGATTCCAGGTAAAACCCAGTAAGATTAAAGTAGCGAATCTACTACAAGTACACTGTGCTTAAATAGGCCAATATGTGCGCACAGACCAAGAGAAGTGTGAGAACGTAAGTGCGTATCCAAAGAAGGAAGTCAACTATAGTACAGATGCGTTGAGCATATGAGTCAGAGTCATGTTATGTAATATACACAGTAAATGAGGTAAGAAAATGAATAGGGGCACGTACGATTGTAACACGTGCTTGGCGACGGGTGAGCTTCTGTGCGCTTCTAAAGTACAGAAGATTCTTATGGTCGGTGAATACCAGGACGGGGTGCGAGTTTCCTTCGAGATAATGACGCCATTCGTTCAGTGCCCGGATTACGGCAAGGAGTTCCCTATCAAAGAGCTGGTAATTGCGTTCTGCGGGGTTCAAGGACTGTGAAAGATATGCACATGGATGATAAACACCATTTTCATCAGTCTGTAGAAGAACTCCGCCAGTTGCTACAAGCGAAGCGTCGGTAGCAATAGCAAATTGCCGGGAGGGATCAGGGTTACGGAGTACCGGTTGGGACGTGAAGCGTCGTTTCAGTTCTTCGAAGGTGTCCATACATTCGGTTGACCATTCAAAGGCCTTATCCTTCTTTGTCAAGTCGATAAGGGGTCTGGCGATGTCAGAATAATGGGAGATGAACGTGCGGTAGAAGTTACAGAAACCGAGGAATGACCGAACATCTTTTACAGATTTCGGGATTGGCCATTCAGAGATTCCCTTGGTCTTGGCGGTATCCATAGCAACTTGTCCGGGGCGAATTATCATTCCGAGGTATTCCACTTCTTCTGCATCGAAGGTGCATTTCTCTGGTTTCAGGAACAAGTGTTCCTTCCGTATTTTTATCAAAACTCGTCTGGTTCGCTTGCGGTGTTCCGCCATTGTCGTAGAGAAAATCAAGATATCGTCCATATAGATAACCATCCATCCTTCATTGATTTCTTGTTGAAAGGTGCGATTCATGTATGCTTGGAAAGTTGCTGGGGAATTACAAAGGCCGAAGAACATGACGTTAGGTTCGAATAGGCCGAATTCCGTGGTAAAAGCAGCTTTCCACCTATCATCAGGATGGATGCGAATGTTGTTATAGCCGGACCGGATATCCATTTTCGTAAAGAACTGTGCGTTGTGAAGACGTGCGACAAGGGAAATAGGGAGTGGGAGCGGATATGCGTTCTTGACTGTCCAATCATTGATGTAGCGATAATCTTGACAGGGACGCAGTTCACCACTCTTCTTTCCCACGAAGAAGAAGCCACTGGCTTGAGGTGACTTCGATTCCGAGATAAAGCCTTTCGCAATGTTTTCATCGATAAACGTTTTGACAGCAGCGCGTTCTTTTTTCCGATAGCGGGTAAACCTTAGACGTACGAGGAATAAAACCGGGTTTGGTGTCGATCCGATGATCGATACCAGGGCGTTCAGGGGGTAGTTTGTTCAGTCCGTCTTTAGCAAAGACGTCTGCGAAGTCGTGCAAATAATCCGGGACCAATTCTTCGAAGGATTTCTTTTTCTTTTCCTTCTTGTCCGTAGCGAATTCCTGAGCTTTGTTACTGTATTTCGGAGGAGGGAGTGGAATTGAAGAATAGGGAGAGGGTTGTTCAAGGTGAGAAGTTCCGTCACGTGTCAGGGGTGTATCCATGGATACTTCTTCTATGATCCTCATGCTAATCCCGTCGGTATCATATTCCACAAGAAATTCTCCTTCTCCTAGTTCATAAGAGGAAATTTCGCGCACTTCTGGAGCATGCCAGACGTCATGCATGGTGTCAAATTGGTCATCATCCTCGGTTGGGATCAACGAGGGCACGGGTTCTTCTTTATCAGGGATTTCTTCAATCGGAGCTGAAAGAGTTTTCGGGGGAACGAAGAACTTGGATAGTTTCGGTACGTTGGTGCTTCGCCCTGGGAGTTCTTCTTCCGGTTTTCTCTTTCCCTGTTTCTGCTCTTCTATTGGCCGTTGCTCAATAGGTTCTTGTCCGACCCGATGCTTGGGTTCAGATTCATTCTTGCGCTTCTCTGCGCGGGGAATCGGTGATACTGCTCGCGGCAGTTGTACACGTGGAGTGGGTTCTGCAGTACGTGGAATACGTACTTCTGGTTCTGGGTCTTCTGGAACGTCAGCAGGAGAAGCGATGAATGGTTTCGGAAGTCGGGAGTGTTGCCATCTAGTATGATGTTTGAATAGTCGGGGCAACCCGTTCTTCTCTCGGTCTTTATCCAGATCGATTTCGATCTCATCTGATTTCTCTGTTCGTGAAAGGACAAGTGTTTCAGCAGCCCAGTCTATAATTGGGTTCATTGCTCGTAACCAAGGAATTCCAAGGAGGATTTGATCTCTCCTTCCGAGTTTGGTGATATTGAATTTTCCATACATGGTTCGATCGTCAATCTTGACCACAAGGAGGCAGTAATGTGTGATTGGCCCTCCTTTTATGAGAGTTCCATCTGCCGTTGTAACTCGAAATGGTTCCTTGAGTTTTCGTCGTGTGATTTGATGGAGTTTCACAAACTCTTCTGAGATGAATGTTCCTGCTGCTCCGGAATCGATAACAGCGGTAGTGTCGACGGATTTCAAACGAGTACGCGAGTGGAGGGTGATTGGGACACGAAGTTCTTTTCTTTCACCTACAGCGCGTACAAGTCTTAGTATTACATTGGGAGAAACATACGTCGAGTCTTTGTTTCTCCACATCAAAAATCCTGCACAACCCGTCGTACAGTCTCTTCATCTTCTTCTTCCCCTTTGACTTTGGTTTGTCGGAGCGGGGTCTTCTTCTTTCTATCAGGACAATTATGGATGCGGTGTCCTGTCTTTCTGCATCCGAAGCACTGCCCTTTCTTCATGCATTCGGATCTTTCCATATCGGAGATTCG
Source organism: Suillus spraguei (assembly GCA_016800925.1). Classification (NCBI taxonomy): domain Eukaryota; kingdom Fungi; phylum Basidiomycota; class Agaricomycetes; order Boletales; family Suillaceae; genus Suillus; species Suillus spraguei. Next base: position 6,589 of record JABCPU010000719.1, on the reverse strand, counting down.
ATCTACGACCATCGCATTGGAATCGCGGTTCGGAATATACCGCGCATTTCCGTAGTTCTTCTTCTTCTGTTGTGGAACATGACGTGTCCTCATGGCGTTGAGCCGATGATGGGCGTTGTCAATAGCAACACATTGCAATACAACATTTCTGAATATCTCGGAGACATCTCCCGTATTGAAAAGCTTTGTGAGGATACCCCAATTAAGACCATCTTGGAAGAACTGGATTTTCGTCGCGTTATCGGTGATATGAGCCTTGGCTGCAAGTGCCTCAAAGTCGGCGACATAGGTATGAAGATCTCCAGTTCCTTGCTTGAGGTCTCTAAGGCGTGTAAGCGCGGTCATTCTGGTATCCACTGGTTCGAATGCTTCTTTGAAGCTCTTCATAAAATCCACCATCGTCCCATAACCAACTTTTTGTCCCGATGTGTCGGTAGATTGGGCATGTTCAAGGAATTGCTCCTTCCAAGATTTGGCATTCTTCTCGGTCATGAAGGAAGTTATGTAGATGATCTTCTGCTTGTCGGTGGTGTAAAGCTTTTCATTAATGTCAAAGTGCAAGTTGCACGACTGGATAAACTCGCGAGAGTTATCACGATCTCCATCAAAACCAATCGGTTGACCGATCTTGTATTCGAATTCTTTGGTCGACATGGTTGATGATTCTTCTGGTGAGTTATACTTTCTCGGTGCCTACACGCGCTGTCTTGCTGTCCGTTAGGGCTTTCTTCTGTCAGAGGGCTTCTCTTGACAATCTGCTCAGCGTACGCGTACGCTAGTCTGCTGATCTAGGCGATCAGGGTTCAGGGTCGAAGACTGGATAGTCGACGATCAAAATAGACTTTAATCTTTTGTTACGAACTGGGGTGGCGTCACCAGCGACAGTGAAAAGACACAGATGGTCTGCTGGGAGTTCTTACAATGTTCAAGAGAGAACAAGGTGAAAGTACAAGGAACGCGTTCCGAGTACGATCAAGGGTTCAGCCTCAAGGATAAGTCCGAGAGGTATCCGCGAGAATAGAGACTAAGGCTAAGGAGTGCTTAGACTTAGAGACGATTCAAGACGACTTAGGTTGGAGGCCTAAGCGAAGGAGATTCCAGGTAAAACCCAGTAAGATTAAAGTAGAGAATCTACTACAAGTACACTGTGCTTAAATAGGCCAATATGTGCGCACAGACCAAGAGAGACGTGGGAATGTAAGTGCGTATCCAAAGAAGGAAGGCAGCTATAGTACAGATGCGTTGAGCATAGGAGTCAGAGTCATGTTACGTAATATACAAGGTAAATGAAGTAGAAAATGAATAGGGGCACGTACGATTGTAACACTATCTGAGTGGGTGTGGATTTTGTGTTATCTCCTCCTAATCTAGGTACTGAGATCCTGGATTTATCAGTGCAGCCGACACCACACATTGCAGAAATTGAACTAAGTCCACTGAGTCAACACCAAGGTCAAACACTGCAGAAATTGGACCAAGTCCCTAAGTCTAGTCGAGGCTGAACACTGCACTGTAGGCTATGCCTCGGTCCTTAGGCTGTAGCATTACAAGTACCACACAGTAGTATAGGAATTTCTGTTCATGCAGCCGACAACGGATTTGAGCAATGTCATTTAAAACAGTATTATTTTAACATCCATGCCGCAGTTCACACAGCCAATGACAGACTCGAGCAATGTCATTCAAAGCAGTATTATTCTAACATGCATATGGCACACTAACAAGAAAACAATATGAACTACAGAAGCTACGCACCAATGGCATTGGCAGCAGCCGCCCGAGATGACTGAAAATGTTGTTGTTTGCCCTGACCTCCCTCAACATGATACTGTGAGTTCTCAGTGGAAACGACCACTGCACCCCCCTTCTTCTGACGCTTCACTGAGACTGTCTCCAAATTCTCCGTGTTGTTCTTGGTGGACTTACATTTAGAAGCCGTTGTTGTTACTGGCAATGTCCCACCAATGGCAGCAGGCGCAGCCATAATTGGACCCAGGGTGAGAGATTCAGGCACAACCGGTTCAGCAGAATTAGGCAATTCTACTGCAGTAGGAGTGTGGGCAGGAGCAGGAATTTCCATGGGAGTAGGGGTGTTGTTGTATGGAGGAGAAGAGTGATGTTGGTTATGAGCAGTGTTTGTGAGAGTTGATGATAAGTGGCGAAGATGAGGAGGAGATGTTAAGCTCTGCAAAGTTGTGTCGTCAAAGCCGTTTCTGTAGGGATCTGCAAAATGAAACTCTCCTGCATCACTGAACAAGATATTATAACCAGTTCTCGAGGTGGAAGCTAAGAAAGAGAACCATAAAGAAGGAAGCTGATCTGTTTGAGAGGAGGGGGACAAAGACAGTAATGGAGAAGAGGGAGGTAGCGGAGATGGCAGTTTGTAGTTGGGTGGCATGGGTAGAATCGTGTCATTGAAGTCCAGATCAGGACCAGTGTCGTCTTGAGTATTGGGGGGAGAATATTGGAAGAAGTTGTAGGCTGGCTGCAGTGTATGAGTCAGTGATGTATCACTGGTAGCATGGGGCATTTCCTGCCCCAGAAGCGCAGCTGATAGTTCCGACAATGACGGCAATGGATCCAACAGCCCAAGTGATGTATCACGTGTGGAAGCAGATGCAGAAGGAACAATAGTGAGTGATGTATCAGTTGTGGCATTCATGGGAGAATCTGAACATGCGAGAGAGCTATCTAATGCATCATCCTGAGGGAGTGAAGCTCCCTTCAATAACAATACTGCAGCATCAGCTAGATCTTGATCAGCTCAACAAGAGACACCAACAATTGGACCACTCACGAAACGCTCGCAAAGCGAATTCAAAATACGGTGTAACGAACATATTGATGCTAGGCTTAAAACCCTATATTTTGACACTCGTTTCACATCTATAGGAGTTACCACTTGTCCATGGCCGTCTTACCCCTTTAGCACTTCTGGTGGCATCCCACACTTACTGCACACCATTGTAGCAAGAAAAGTCACGCTGATTGTCAAAACCCCATTTTCGACAAGCATCTTGTTAACGTCTGCGGCGGCAACCAAAGAATTTCCTTATAGCAAGGAAATAGCCTTTGCGCTCCACTGTAGCAAACAAAGTCATGCTAACCATGAAAGTGCTGTTTTACACAAGTGTCTCATTACTGTCTACAGTGGCTACCGAGAAAACCCCTATAGCGAGCATTACCCCTTTTCGCTTCGCCGGTACCGTTTTCGCTCCATGGATCCTTGCCCCTTACCAAATCTCGCTACTGATGTCCTCCTGTCCATTCCATTTCCGTCTAAGATCCATTGGTGCGTAGCATATTCGTTTCTGCCGTTACTAAAGCTACGGCAAGACTTACCTTACCTTCCGTGACACCGCTTGCTTGCTGCGTGCCTCTTAGCTAAATATCTCTATCTCGCTACCATTCTCGCTATGTATTCCGGCCATTCACAGTACATGTTAAAAAGGACTCTTCACACATTCCGGTACTTTTACTTTTCCCTCTATGGTACACACAGTACTTAGGAATTGTCACCACTACTGTCTCTAACAGAATAAAGTCTTTCGCTGAAGTCACTGTCTCTTAAGAATTGTTTTACTGCCGCACGCACCACCACTCTTTACCGCTTTCCCGCGCTTCACAGCTTGCACTACGCTTTCCCGTGCTTCATGGCTTGCGCTACACTTTCCCACGCTTCATCGCTATGCTTCACCGCTTGTTTTACTGCCAGTTTCCCACACCTTACTGCAGTTTTACCGCACGCACTACCGCAGTTTTACCACTTTTGCTACCGCTTGTCTACCGCTTTCCCACGCTTACCGCTAGTATTACCGCTAGTTTCCCACAGACCGGAGGTCACTGCTAGCATCTCACTACCTCCGATGGCAGTCTTGCACCACAGGTTGGGCATTATTAGACTATACTAACTTAGCATTCCCTTTAGGGTCGAACGTTCTTGCCTTGCAAGAGTAGCAGACTAGGTAGAGCGCAAGACTCGCATACTAGCTTAGGCCGTGGTTTATCTACAGCCCAGGCTAGATTGTATCTTTACACTGAGAATGGAGTCATGGGGAGTCATGACATCACATGATATGACGTACTAGTTGAGTCATGTGATGTCTGATGGAAGTGGAAGTGTCTGAGCGATAAGCTCCATATCACGTGATATACAAGAATAGAAAGGCAAATGAATAGGGGCATGTACGACTGTAACACTGCAACTTTCGACTTCGCTACTCGTAACCAGACCATGGCCAGTTTTCTCATTGGGTCGCTTTCTCTCTCACCTGCGTTCCCGCTCATACGGAGTTGCCGCTACCACTACCGCTCGACCGGTGGTAATAACATTTTCATCTCGCTCAAGTAAATTTGTTCTTGTTCTCACTAGCTAACTGTTGCAGCTATCCTTACCGCGCATGTACTGCTGACATTGCACTAGTACTGCTGATATACTGCTACTGCCACTAACCTTGGAAGTCGGAATTCTCGTTGCCTTATTAGTACTTCCTTGTTTCCTTCGCACTAACTTAGAAGGAATTGCTTCTATTGCAGTCCTCTTGGGTCGAACATCTCACTCGCACCTTCAGTAGGATTATCGCTGCGCTTATACTTAGGCCAGCGCTAGTTTCTTCGTTTCAATTGGAGCCCACCACAAGGGGACCATAGAAGCACTAAATCTGGAACGCACTACCCACACACTTCGAGACAACAAGACTTGTAGTCTCAGGTCTATTTGCCTAGCCAAAGAAGACTTCTTCATGCCAAAGATTAACAACGACATGGAAATCTTAGCGTCTAGCTGCCGATCTAGCACAGATGAAGCCACCATCCTCCGAGAACTTATCGCTGATGAATCATCCAGTGAGCAAGGGGAAACACCGAAAGGCAAACAATTACCGGGAGCTTTTGAACCAGAAGAATTGCAGATACCGTTTGTTACCATTGACTCACCTCCCAAGTGATCACCCTTGACATCAGTCCGCAACCTCTACCCTTCGCCAAATGAGGAAACTCTTGCTCCTCCTTCGCCTCAACAGTGCATCGCTACAGTACCGCCAATGCCACCCGCTATTCACCATCGCACCATTATCCACGCTCACGCTACCATTCCGCTGATGCTTACACCACAATTGTTAGTCCTACCGCAACTGCAAGCTAGATCTCAACCGCCAATCATGACAACCCCATTCTGTATGCTGCTAAGGGGCACAGATGCCGCACCTAAATTTGACGGCACCCCAGCACACCTTTTGCCATTTTTCGAGGATGTAGAACTCTTAGGCGCTCATGCCAACTTGACTGGCGAGCACCTTATTAAGGCAGTGCTGAGATACACGCCTATGATGACTCGGAGATGTGGGAAATACTCGACAAAGCCAGTCTGCCAGATGGGGCTAAGTTTACCACAGCAGTAAAACTTTTGTATCCTGGATTGAAGGCGATCGCTGCTTCACCCATACTGACCTCGAGAACCTTTGTGCAGAACAAGCTCGTATGCCAATGACCTCGCAAGAGGATCTCGGGCCGTACTATAGGAAGTTCCTCAAGATCTCTCAGCACTTGATCACTAAGAAGAAGCTCACTGAACTTGAACAGGACTGTCTGTTTCTTGACAGATTCCACGCTACTGCCAAGACCGCTATTATGCAGCGGCTCGAGATTATGCTTACCACGCATCACCCAGAGGATCCTTACAACATCAAAAAGGTATACAAAGCTGCAATCTTTCTTTTGCCAAGTACCTCCACTGCCATAACGGCACTGGCTTCCTCGCCAGTGTATGCTAAATTTTCCACCGCTCAACAGGTTGTCACTGCAACTGCAGATGCAACCAGCCAATCCTGGCATTGTGATCAAGCGAGAGTACATGCAGTATGCCCCCATCACGTGCCACTTCTGCAGCGGTCTGCACAAGATGCTGGATTGCACAATTAAGGAAGCGTACATACGCGACGTAAGATCATTAATAGGAATGGACGCATAGTTCTGCCTAACAGCAATGCGTCCCTCGTCTTGGTCCCAATTCCAACGAAGCCTTGACCGCTTGGCAAGCGAAACCCCGCTACAGGAGCTAACACTACGGTATTGGGAAACCTGTACTGCCGAGTTGAGCATGGGCATGACACCATGCTTGACATTGATCCCTCTGCATTCTTGCACACTAACACTGTTCACAGGACAGACACTGAAGTAGAGCGCGCTAATGACTTACATCTGGCGCAGGAATTGTATGACACTGATGACTGATGCTTACGCTGCTAGGAAATCGGACAAGGGAAAGGCCATGCGGTTTGATGGCGTCAAGATGCCACCTAGACCTAAAGCGGGACCATCCTCTAAGGCTGCTGACGTGGTCAAGGAGGTGGTTTCACCCCAAGTCAAAGCAAGTGCGGTGCCCAACCCCGGTACTAAGATGCTTAAGCCAGCAGTGTCTACCGCCAAAAGCACCCCACACTCAGCATCAGCACCTGCAACTTCTTCTTTGTCTACTGATACTGCCAAGAGTACAGCACCTCCAGCACCTGCAACTTCTTCTTTGTCTACTTGATGCCGCCAACCAACCTGCGCCCCAATACAGGTACCAGCACCCGCTAGAAGACAAGGA
>JABCPU010000718.1:0-28986 GCA_016800925.1 Suillus spraguei | reverse complement strand
TAATCTTATCCGATCCGGATCGACGCTTCCTGTGCCTCAGGGGTTCAGCCCTAAAGGGGGGATACTGTCATATACCATACTTCTAATCTCAGATCTGACCATATCCGATCAGATCTGATCGATTCCATATCCGTCCGGTCCACAGATCCTGTCCGGACCACCCATCCGAATGTGCTCACTTCTCGCACCTTAACTCCCTTTTGTATATCTGCGTCTATCTCCTTTCGTCATTCCTCCTGTTTCCGGTATTCCGGCTGTTTATATTTCCGTCCTGTGTCACTGATCCGTTTCCTGTGTTCATTTCTGATTCATGCTTACTGATCCGCTGTGCATTGACTAATAGACTTCCATTACACTTTGTACATAGCCCTCAGTCCCGGACTTGTTGATTATCCGTCTTAGATACTTACAGTATATAAACCACTTGTAGATCTCCGTAGAACCTTAGTTCAAATATCATCTTAGATTCTGCTCATTCCGCTTCTTCCAGACTTGAGCCACCCTCTGCTCTAAAGTCACCTTCTGAGACTTAGGATTGATTCCTATAGTCTAAATCTCCGACTCTATCTTTGGATAGTCTACCTCCATTAGTTTCTAGTTAGGAACTCGTTCCGAAGCTAGCCTTAATCTTTGTTCTATCCTTACGTTCCGAATAACCTTCGGATACCCAGATCCATCACGCAACTCCTTCCAGATCTTCAGACGAATAACTTCTCCCTGAAATAAGGGGCATTACTTGAGAAAGGGGCACAGTGCACGAACTGAGGCCAAAGCCCTTCGGATCTCTCTACCTTTGAGTACGGTCTTAACACACAGTGTACTTGTAGTAGATTCCTCACTTTAATCTTACTGGGTTTTACCTGGATTCCTCTTCACTAAGGACCCCCAATTCTTAGTTGTCTCTAAGTCTAAGCACTCCTTAGCCTTAGTCTCTATTCTTGTAGAACCTCTTAAACTTGTCTTTGAGGCTGAACCCTTGATCATACTTGGAACTAGTTCCTTGTACTTTTCCCAGCAGACTGTCTGTGTCTTTTCACTGTCGCTGGTGATGCCACCCCAGTTCGTAACACATACAACTATAGTCCTTGACCCCGACTACAAGCTTGCTTATGTCGAAGAACAGTAGGACAGTCAAGACATTGCGGATGGGAGGGCTCACCTCAAGACTGTCGTAAGTATTTGTTCAGACTCATCATTGTCCTTCGGCTTACATTCTTCTACAGTTTGACGAGTACTATAAACCACCAACTTGGCCACCTGTCAATGAACCTGCTCCGCCAACAAGACCTTCACTGGAAAACCAGTATGGTGATGCATGGATGCGCGAGGCCATTAAGGCGCGTCAAGCTGCAGACCAACTTGACAATCCTCATCAAGAACTCACTGCATATCTGTCTTTACCACTAGAGGAAGCCAACAATGTTGTTGCCTGGTGGGGCTTCATTCTTTACAATTCCCTATGCTAGCACATATTGCACATGATTATTTGCCCATCCAGGGCAGCTCCATCCCATCCGAACAGGCTTTCTCAAGCAGAGGGATCACCTCCACCATCCAATGCAATGCACTCGCATCATCCATGTTTGGCTCATTACAGTCATTAAAGGCGGCATATAGGAATGGCCATGTTTCTGTGACAGTCGAGGCAGAAGCTGTGTAGTTAGATGTGTAGCTATGAGTACCTACCTATGTTTTTTTTGCTCATTGTAAATAAATTTGGTTTGGTTCACGTTCAAACCTGAAATTAACCGGACCTGACCATTCTGAACCATTCACCAAGGTCCAGTTCGAGGTTTGTTGAGTCTGGTAGAACTGGACCTAGGTCTGGTTCTTGGTTCTCGCTTGACCCTCTGTGAACCGGTGTAATGAACATATTGGCGCTGGGCTTAAAACCCTATCTTTTGACACTCGTCTCACGTCTACAGGAGTTACCACTTGTCCATGGCCGTCTTACCCCTTTAGCAGTACCGGTGGCATCCCACGCTTACTGCACATCGTACCGACTGCCGCACCACGTTCCACGTACCGATGTCCTCCATGTCCTTGCCGCACCCGCATAGCTCCATTTGGTGCGTTGTTTGTTTTATGTTCGTTATCACTGATTCCACAGCAAGCCTTATTACATGTTGCCTTGTGCCGCAGCGCCTCGCGCTATGTTTACTTACAGCGTTACTACACTCCAGCACTACTGATCTTGCCTAGAGTATTCCGAGTACATACAATTTAGGATATAAGCACCATACCCTGCATGATAGAAGTACCTGATTTTACACCATTGCACATACTATAGGTGAGGATTATTGTCTAGCTCTGGATCTACCCAGTAGTGGACATAGTCTTTAAAGTTTCCTTATCGCTCGTTAATCTATCATGCTCGTTCTCCGTTACCGCTGGACTTTTGACTGTTACTTTGACTGAACTTCTCACGCACCACTACTTTACCGCTGAAAGTACGCGGACTTCTTTACTGTTTCTTTGCACTGCTCGCAACCTTACCGTTACCACTGATATTATCGCTCGACATCGCTTGCTCAACACACTGTTACTGACTATATCTCGACCACAGTAGCACCACTACACACGACGCTAGTTCCGGCGGCATTATCGCTGACCACGGCAACTTACCGCTAACCATGATGCTTCCTTCACACAATAAGTTTGACTCCAAACTTGACCATACTAATAGGCATCCCCCTTTAGGGTCGAACGCTCTTGTTCTCACAAGTGAAGCAGACTAGACGGAGCGCAAGACTCACATACTAGTTTAGGCCGTGGTTTATCTACAGCCCAGGCTAGGTTGTATCTTTACAATGGCCCCGTGTAAAAGAATGCAGTAGACGTGGTCATGAAGAGCAATATGAGCAAAGTTCCTTGTTTTGCCCTGGTGATATTATTAAATGTATGTTGTTACGGTCAGCACACAATCACTTACCAATGCATCTAATCCAAAACATATGTTACAATTGTATGTACCCCTATTCATTTTCCTGTCATTCTATTCCTGTTTGGTTTAGCTTACATGTATGCTAAACCCTCTATCTCACAGCTCATATGTTTCAACATGTCTTATTACATAATGCCTTCCTTATTAGGATATGCAGTTACTTTCCCACGACTACAACAGTCTGTGCACACATATGGCCTTATTTAAGCACAGTGTATTACACTTGTATTCCCTACTTTAATCTTACTGTGTTTTACCTGGAACATCCTTTGCTAAGGACCTCCAATCCTTAGTTGTCTGAATTGTCTCTAAGTCCAAGCACTCCTTGACTTAGTCTTTCACTCAGAACCCTTGATCATCTAAGGAACGTGTTCCTTAGTCAGTCACCTTGTTCTCTTGTGAACATTGTAGAACTTCCCAGCAACCAACAAGTGTCTTTTCACTGACGCCACCCCAGTTCATAACAGATGCCAGTGATCATTCCCACAAAAGCCCTTAGTACTTCCAAGCTTGCGAGTAAACTTAGTATTACTAGTACTACTGGTTGATTCTGGGTCCCAACTGGAAGTCACTGTGAATTTATTGTGAACATACAGTATACATTCTGTGAGCACTGTCACCACTTTGGTTACTGTGAAACACTGTCCTATCATGAACGTCTGGGGTTGTGTGTTCTGTGAGCTCTGTTGCCACTTTGGGTGGCTGTGGGAAACTGTCAAAAATTCCCATGTCTGTGGAAAATTTGTGGTTTGCAGATGTGCCCCTGCTCCTCCCAGAAGCTCTTCTACGACAGTTATCATGGAAGATATTATGCCAAAGAGACACCGCCAACTGCCTATTTACATCAGTGAAACCATCGATAGATGGACTGGTAAATCTGGGTTGGAATTTGAATGTCGAGCGGATGCTCACAGTAACATGATGTCTGGCCAATCAGAAAACGAGTGTTTTCAATGTGGCAGATAGAGTGCAAAATAAATGATATAATTTTCTTGTTTTTGATGCGAACTATACCTCAGGTCACAAATTCAATGGACCAATCTTCCATCATCCAAGCCATTTACAATGATTCTCTCAATACACTGGATCAGCTCGCGCCTGATTTAATCAAAAAACAGCTCTTTATAGATTACCTTCAAACACTCAATAATTCGAACTAAACAGAGATGTCACACACATACTTAATTGTGTAGGTGTGTAAGACAGCTACATCAATCGTTCCATGACAATTCCAGCTGAAGGCCATTCTTGTAGCGCTCCACAGTCGAGATAGTGTGATAGCTGCAGGCACAATGGCTGTTTGCTCCACCAGGGTGTACCCATACCCAAATCAAGTGCACTTCTTGACCTCCTCCTATCTGACTATAAAGTTCACCACCCTGAGATTTTCCGAATTCTGGGCAACAGCAAGGCGTGTCTCCAGCAACTCCTTTGTTCATGGTCATCAGCAGCCACACCACTCAAGCCATTCGGCGATTGGATACACCAGATTTCAGAGTCCATGCCGTTGATGCTGAACCAAAATGGTCATCTGCAAGCTTGCGAGCACAGATTTTAGGCCTTGGGCCCTAAGAGCATCTAGCCAGCGGCCAGACGACGGCTCTTTTGGATCATTGTTGGGGCTGAATCATGGTAGTTGGACATAGACTGACAAATCACCGAAACCAAGACAGAGAATTGAAAACGACGTTGAAACCAGCGTCGAAACCCAACTTTGAACGTCCCTAATAATTAAATAATTAAATTATGGGTATGCTCAAAGTTGTGCTGATGCTCAAGCAGAATCAGCAGAACACGAGCAATTGCAGACAGAATGTGACATATTACGAGCAAAAGTATGCTGAGTTGGGTCGTTCTGGATGATAGAACTCTGTCAGTGTCTGTCTATTCTATTTAAGAAATGGCTTAGCACTACTATCTTTGGCCCAGAGTTGCAAAATGGCCCGGAGTTGCAAATCACAATGTAGCACACTCATCTTCCACTCATTTCCTTTACACAATGATTCTAGAGTATGGTCAGTACATAGCCTGCTGTATATATATTTTATTTTATGAAAAATGGACTGGAAGTGCTTTGTGCAGCAAAACACTGTTCAGTATATGCACTTTCCACGCCAATCCATCGAAGGGAGGCTAATACGTGCAGTAAAAAAAATCAGGAATTTTAATAATGATTTCTTATTAGCTTATAACACTATTCTAATTTTTTCTAACACGAGCACTGAGTTATGTTGAGAGATATAAATGTTGTACTATCGACATGCATAGCGTGACAGGAGGTGTGTGAGCTTGTGTTCGGAGTTGCAAATAGGATTTTTGACAATTGCCCCCAGTTTCGTTCGTGAATCGTCGGAGACTTAAAACGGCAGTGTGACTTAGTGTGACACGATGGCTTCTGTGCGGGTGCGAATTTTTGCAAACTCTGTGCTCAAACACTGTTTTGCACCGGCCTCTCTCTGGCAACATGGCCTTGACATATTTCCTTACTTTTTTGACATAGCATTAGAGTCTGTACTAATTTCTACTTGCTCCTGTTGTTTTCTTATTTTAATGTTGTGTAGTTGTTGTCTTATAAAAAACTGGTCGAAACATTTTGCAACTCTGGGCCAAAGATAGTACCTCGACATCCTCAACATACAAATATGTTCGACTGCATACTTAGTCTACAACCATAGTATCGGATGATGATAATTCCAGTAGTAAGCCGTTTCGAGTAGCGCAAGTTACACAACGTGCCGGCTGCCTGAATAGATGATCCGCGCTTCTGGTGCTTTCTAGTAATAAGGTTTGCAACCTGCCAAGAAGTGACATCACGGCTGTCTCCGTTTGCCTATGTGACCAACATTTAGCTGCTTGACAACATTTGTCGACTGACCACTGCAACAGCAGGCGATGCAGTCAGAAAACTGTCGTCCATTACTGGCAGTAGCATGCAGATTCGGTGCGCAGTCAAAATGTTTCAGGTTGATAAGAACTGCTGACATGGAACGCGTCTCCTGCAAATCACACGCACCCGCACAACTACATAATGTAGTGCCTTATGATCAGTGGTTCATAACGACTTGGACGATAACCAGAAAATTAAACAGGTCAAGCATTGGATACTTTCCAAATGCAATATCATTCAAACACCCCATCTCCCCGCTCAGCGCCCGGTTTCTCCTATTACCTTTGCTTCCAGCATCAGGACACGTACCTCAGTCGATAGTGTGGATGATGGTTATAACGAGGATGACGAATATGACGAAGATTCGGATGACTTTGATGACCTTTCCTATCGCCACCCAGAACTCAGGCGTCAGACTATATATTCCCGTCGGCCTGGAAAGACTGCCACTTCACACACCATTCAACCTGGCAGTAGCCCAGTTACCGACCAGTATACGCTTATCTCCTTCTCAACGGGAACAATTCTAGAAGATGACTATACTTTATCGTGGTACAACCTTCGGCCTTACGACTTCTAGAAATGCACCGCTCAGGAAAAGTCGTCCAATTACCAAGAGAAATCATGTCGGAGTATGTCCAACCCTACTTCGAGTCTAAATCCAGGGCCCTCCGTGCAGTATGGAGTGTGAAGTCAGGCCGATTCGAATCCCCTTCAGCCACTGGCAATAGGCTACACGCAAGAGGCAGAGACAAGACAACTGCTATTCAGATTTCCTTGCAACCCGAAAAGAAGACGAAAAAAGCTAAAGTCGAATGGAAAGATCGATGGATAGTCATAAATCATGGCACACTGTCTCTCTGCAAGGATTCATCCGTGCGTCCTTTGGATCTACAATGATTGCATTACCTACTCACCTCCAAACTACCAGGGCGGGACCCCTTTGCATCATTTCCCACTGACATCATTACGCGCGCTTCGTGGTGCAGAGTCTCTTGCAAGAGCTTGTTCTATTATTGCAGAACAACGCGTCGTTTGCCTCAAGTTTCAAAGCAAGGAGTTTATGGCATCCTCCGTCTCTGCCTCTTCACCACCCTTGTCTCTCCCCTCGTCCCCGATTTCGGAAGACTGGAAACTGCCGTACAAATTGAAGTGACAGATATAAACTCTCTACCGGACAAAGCCATAAATGAACCTCCAGACAAGGGAGATCATCATAAGAATTCATCGTCCTCCGACTATAATCCGGAAGACATCTGTTGCGGGGAAGGCGAATGGCTCGTCCTCGATTTACTCGATGATCATGGTACTCATTTAATTCGCGTCGTCCGTCTCTCTAACTGTTCTCCCGCACAGCTTTCTCGAACATCCTCCGCATCCTTCACCGCTATACCTCTCATCCAATATCATCATCGTTCCTCCCCACCTCATCAATCATCACAGTCGCAAACTACTGGAACAACGTCTCTTCTCCCGCTCTCACGCCTTTTGTTTATTCCTCCCTTACGACTCCCTTCCATACCCAGAATGGCGCACGAAAACCGTCGAGACGCGCGCAAGGCTGGCATGGGAGATGTTGGAAAACCCCTCGCATTTGTCCTGTGGTCCGAAAATGCTCACCAAGAACCCTCATTGTACGATATCCGCAGTCCGCGATTCGCTTTCTCGCAAGGAATGTGTCGTAAATCTTCCACCAGTTCTTTTGCGCCATACTCGGACTCGGAGTCAGGCGAAATTGATGGAGAGAGCGAGATGGAGTGGGAGGGTTGGATGAGGGATCTAGAGAGGCAAGGAAGCGTGAAGCAGTGTCATGCTCATCATCAGAAAATCATTCATTCTCCCAGTGACTCCGACCAACCGCCAAGCCCCTCGCCCCTACCCACCCCACCACTTTCAGATGTATCTTCTCAGGGTTCCCCAAGGGGTTACTCACCCCCGCGCTCACCCCCCGCATACCCACGATTAACAATGTCATCCAATGCGCAGACTCTTTTTCTCGCACTTCTCTCGAATTACGTGTGCCTGGGAGGGTCAAGAATAGGATGGTCAGCACTGTGAGCGTGGGCACCGTCCCCCACACGTCTCTGCGGAGACGGTCTTCGACGCTCACTCCAGGTAGCTTATCCAGGCTAATGAAAGACAGGGAAAAGGGAGACTCCATTCGTTCATCGACTGCCATTAATGGCTCGCGCACAGGAGCGCCATCATCGTCATCATCACGAGGCACCCATATCCGACATGCACATTCAGGGTCTAACCTCCGTTCAGTCCCGACAGAGAACCTCCATCGCGCACAAGACGCAGAAGGCTCCAGTACTGGAAAGAAAAAGGTTGGTATCGTGAGGGGTATGTCGATGCGAGCGGAAAAACTTGTGAGGGGACTGGACGCTGCTATAGACTTCGTTGATAATCACCCTTAGCGGTGGTTTGTTATGTTTGTTTGTTTGCTCTCTCGCTTTTTTCACCTGGGTTATTGCGCGTGGAATTGGTATTTATGAAGTGTACATTAGTATGTATTCGCCTGTGCTAGCTGCACATATTATATCTCGGCTACCAGGATCTCCCAGGACTCTCAAACCTTGCGGGCCATAGGAACACCTGCTATATAACAACACCCTAAGCTGGCAGGCACTACCAGAAATCGCTACTCTGTCCCTCTCATCTTGAAGGTCGTGCACAAGCTTCGAGATACGCGGTACTTCACCAAGCTCGCGAATTAAATATGATCATCATGACCTCCCTGCATCAGGTCACCCAGGGCGATGCAAAACCACCGAACTTATGTTGCGAACCTACTTGTGGCCACGAATTTACGCAGAAACAGTCATAGCTTCGAAACAAGCAGCAGAAAGTATGAAATAGTACTGCGATGAATATTGTCAGGACGCCCCGGAATATCATATCAACCCAGAGATTTGGTCTATGTGGAAGCCACTTACTTGAAATCCGTCCGTCCATCAAAGAAGCTCGATGATCATTGTTTTGTACCTTTAAAGGTCCTGGAGAACGTGCTTATAAACCGAACCTTCCTCATACATCCTACCTTCCATACTGTCTTTTTCCGTCCCTATACAGCTCAGTACTTAATCCGCTGATGTTCTTCTAATGAACGCTATGCCAGTGGTATCACTGACATCCATGCGGCTCTTTCGTTGGTTATCTCATATGAACATTGGAACTTTTGCTGGCTATATCCTACGATAACGACCCTATATGCACATGCAATATCTCCGCTACTTCAGAGAAGTGATCTCCTGGCCATTTGGATCCTTCATCAAAGGCGCTCATTGAACACATCGAGGGTTTCCTGACGATGCAGGAGATCTTGTCAATGTCTTCGACCAATATATATCTACATTCATATCTCGTTCCTGTGGTCACTGGTCATCGCACCGTGGCACTGTATCAACAGGCCCTCCTTCGTTGTTTTCCTTTATGCGGTAGTATTACCGCCACTTCTCTAATATACCAGAACACAGCACCCCTAGTACCCGATCCCGTCTTAGCTGGACTCAAAACCTCTGGCCCCTATGCGAACAAGCGTCAAGGTACAAGCATGTTACTCGCCGATGTGCTGTATACTCGGGACTTGCCTTGTTTTCTTGGTTACCTGGCATCTTAAAATTATAAAGTGACAAAAGGAAGTATCTAACTATGGCAAGTTCAAGTTCACATTGTACACCTACAAGAACACAAGGTCCGGATAGTAACCTGACTCAACTTGATCCTTGCTGAGTGCTGACGTCCGAATAGGCATTCAAATCAGGGGTCCTACATTCCTCCACCTACATCGTGTCTGGTGTCACGTCCGCGCCTGCTATGAAATGTGCATTTCAGTGAAGAAATGTCCGAGTCAGAGTATACAGAGGTATTTACAATAACCCGCAATGGTTCAGGGCTAATTTGGGTTTTGCTGATCACTACTGTTGCTCGTGTCACCTGTCGGCATCACGGTAAGCCGTGTGGGTTGGAATTACACATTACCAGCGTTTTCTACTGTTCTTCTGCCGAGGGAATGTTAGGGACAGCAAATTGAGTCAGAAGTCTGCTGGCAGTGTAAATGTCGGCTGTTTGAAGGGTATTTCACATAGACAGGTTCTGTACACCATTCAACACATAAAAGCAAATTGTCCTCTCACCGTTCGCTGGCAGCTTTGAATTTTTAGATTCCATATCACATTTCGCAAATAATGCGACTCTCCTTCATCCTCGCCGTTGTTGCTGCTTTCAGCTTGACAGTGTCTAGTATGCCTGTCGGTGACGAACGATACCCTCAATGCTGTGATTACAATCCTTTCTGCTGTCGGACGGCCAGGAAGCAACGGAATGTACTCCACCCATGTGAGCAGGAGTAATTTTTCATCCAACCCTGCCGCGGTGACTCACCAGGATACTATGGCATTAGTCCTATGTGATCCATCACCGCACACTAACCAACCTCCACCAATAACAGATACTAAATTCATTTCATCTCAATGTCGTTGAAGAGCGGACTGTCGGATGGAGGCACGCCTCGCATCAGGATATTCGCGACTCCAGATATCAGAAGGGACACTAGGAGTCCCATGGATTAGAAGGCACTATCCGTCATAGAGTATCATCCTCGATGGACAAAAAGCCGGATTTTTTAATAAAAAAAGCATGTCTGTGTACTTGTGTGCGCCTTGAGCTCCAAAGAATCGCAATGGTGCAGTATGGTTGACGAACACGTAGGTAGTTTGCGGATTCATTTCATAAGCATTATCAGAGGTCCTGCGTTCTTCCACGTATACCATCGTGTCTAGCCATGCCACGTCTTTGCCCGGTGAAGAAACGTCAGAGGAGTCTATCGAGAAATACATATAAGGCCCGCACTGGTTCAACGTTCAGGCGGGCCAGTTGGGTTTTGCCGATCACTGGTGTGGTACCCATCGGCGTAGGCCGTAAGGATTATACATTACCAAGCCTACAGTCTACTCCCCGGGAGAACATTCTATAGCTCATAGAGTGTTCTTCCGGGGACGAACTCAGAGTAAATTTCAAATCAAGTTGAAATCCTGCTGGCAGTGAAAATGTCGTCTATTTAAAAGGGTATTTCAGGTGGACAGGATCTACACAGAGCACTCACTATTCAGTATACAAAAGCAAGCCATTCTAAACTTGATTGGGGATCCCATATCTCATCTCACAAATAATGCGACTCTCCTTCATCCTCGCTGTTGCTACTGCTTTCACCTCGACAGTGTCTATGCCTATCAGTGATGATGAATGCCCCTTACTCTGCGACTTCCTTGATTGCTGCGCTGGCCAGCATTGCCAAGCAATACAAGATCAAAATCATGTAAGCATACTAAGTAGGTTTGATCCAATTCCATGACTCACTAGCGTGGTAGGATACACTCACGTCTGTGTGTTATTGGGTGCCTCGCTAAGCTACAGTGATTTGTGCTTCTGCGTTCGCAGAATCGCAATGGTGCAGGTTGACGGCAAGACACGTCAGTAGAACTTCTAGAGGCTGCGACAACTGTTGTAAACAAACCTCGCCGTTGCTAATAACATCTCGAACACTTCGAGAGTTATGTCTGAATTTCCTACGACACGTTTTTTCGTCTCGTTGCAAGCTTGTAGAATGTAATTTACAAAGGCCTCGCATGGTGGGATGGACAGACAACTGTTACGTCCGACCCATGACACTTGGGATATAAATTCTTATCGCAAGATCATATCCTTAGGTATCCGAGTCAACACTGCGTATATGAATGGCTCTGGACAAGTTCAGATAGCGTGAATAGTACTGAGCTCAACTACTTCTGAGCAAGGTTTTTGAACTAGCCTTAGACCCCACCACGATATGTCGATTTGCCCACCAGTGATAGCTGCGGGCGATAGATATTGCCCTAGCTGTCTGTTATGTCCTTTCAATAATTCCATCCATTGAGCATATATCATATGGATCCTCATGGCCGTAGCTTACTGCGCATTGGGTGCATAGCTTGATATAACATCAGCGGACTCGAAAGTCGTATCATTCGTCTATCGGTACAGGAGGTAAGCATGTAATGTTACATATACATCAAATTAAGATATGACTAGAAAAGCGAAAGCATTGGGTTACTGGTTTGGCGACCTATCACATAGAGAGCAATATCAGTAAACAGAGATTTCAAATGATGATACTAAAGGCAAACAGGATATCGATATCTTTCAACTGTGACTCGCTCTCAACGACGAGCTGGATAAAGTATATGGGGAACATGAGCTACTACCGAGGTCTGGGATTATGAGACGAACGGGAGGGAGCGGGGCGCGTTAGATAACAAGGTAAATCTCAGTCTCTTGAAAAGAACTGAGATGTTTCTGCACTTGAGCGCCTACTATAAGGTAAGTGGAAAAGCAACAAAAAATATACATAACGCTTGATATATATTGCAGGGCGCAGGGACGACGTCACTACCACCCAATTGGCCAAACTTGGCTTGCGCTCGGACCACTCTCCTTATCACCTCCCGCTCGTACCTATCTCTGATCCTTCGGCCTCGGATCCTTCGGATTCCAACACGAGGTCCTCGTCTTGTCCCTCTTCGTCATCACTGTCATAGTCGAGCACCAGTTGGTGAAAGAGTTTGCGCCTCATGTATCTTGTATCGGCATGGATCAGTGGATCATCTTCGAAATAGGCTTTGCGCTTATGAGAGGTTGATGCCCCTGAGGGCAAGACGACAGTGTCTGATGTGGCCATGGAGGCGGGGGAGTACCGTGACATCTCAATGCCATAGTTGTCCCGTCGTGGTAAAGGTGGTTGGCCTGGAATTCTCTTTTGACATTTGGTCAGTCTGATCAAAGATTGAACACAACTAAAACTAGAGAAACTTGCCTCCAGGATGTAGCGACAGATATAAAGCTGATCAGCTTCGTCCATCTTTCTGCACGCCTTTGAAGATAAAGTATCAGTGTTCGCTCATGTCTATAGTTACAAAAATGTTTGCACATGTGTAACAGTGTACAAGCCATCATACCGATAGCCCGAGTAGGGCGCAAATTCAGAAAGAAACTTCGAGCTCCGAACGACACGCACGGGCTTGCCTGTGTCACAAGATTTCTATTGTATTGTTATTTCTCGACCTCGCGTTCATTAAAGATAGAACTCACACGAAGTGCTTCATTTCCCCAACCTGTCCATTCCTGGTGAAAAACCTGCGGGCCAGGACGTTTCTTGGGGAATTTGATGGGCGGCCAGTTATAGGAAGAAGCAAGCAACTTACAGGCCAGCCGTTATTATCGATGCCACCCCTAATGGTACTACGTTTTGGTATACCATATTATAACCCATATTGCAAGTACACACCTGCACCTACATAGAGGCTATACGCATAGGTCAGACTATCGATAGAGCTCGAAAATAAACGCCAAGGTGCTTACATCGTGTCACCCCAAATCCTCATCACCATCATATTGACCCGAAACGACGATTGAGCAAGCGCCCGATACCTTACTACCTTGTATTCCAGCCTGCATTGAGCGGTGTACGCCAGAATAATAACATCCTTTGCTGCGAACACATAAACAGATGAGATAAGTGATATCGTCAAACGAGTAATAAGAATACGCACCGAGTGCTCCATCTAGTGCCAACAGGTACTCTGGGAATCTCCCCAAAGCATTGCCTGCAAAGAATGAGCGTAAGCAGTGGGATTGAGGGGGAAATTCTGAGAAACGTTACTAACAACATCTTGGCACGACTGGTCCTCAGCTCTTTGGCCACTTTGCGGGTGACGTTTTTTGGATCTTCCTCAATCTCGTCATCTCCTCTTCTGGCAATTACTTCTGGATCCTCCTCTATGTCCTTGTCCTCTTCGCTGGCCACTTCGTCCTGATCTTCTTCCATCCCCTCGGCCCCTTCGTTAGCGATTTTGTCTTGAAATTCTCCCACCCCCTCATCCCCTTCGTCGGGGATTTCATTTGGAGATTCTCCCACCCCCTCGATCCCTTCGTCGGGGATTTCGTCTTGAAACTCTCCCACCCCCTCGGCCCCTTCATTGGTGATTTCGTCTTCAGATTCTCCTATCCATTTCTCCTCTCTGCTGGTGATCTCATCATGATTTGATTCCAACTCCTCGGCTGAGTCACTGTAGAGGTCTTTAAATCTACGTCGTTCTAGAGCGCTAAAGTAGTCCATTATGTTGTCGGTGACTGTCATGATGATGGAGACAATTACACGAGGTCAACACGAGGCTCGTATACACAGAATGCTGTTGCGTGACGCATCGGACTTCGAAAGACATGATCATCGAAAAGCCAGACTTGGATCGAGCCGTCCCTTCTAAGAAAGACCGGTGACTAGATAAGACAAAGCAGCTGCTGACGAAACTAGGCCTCTAGATTGGAGAACGACACCCATGAATCCTCGACGGTCACGCAGTCGATGGCAGCTGATATTAACTCGCATATATGCCATGGAAAGAAGCGAGCTGGATCATGGTGTCAACTCACTCCCATGCGACCTCTAACGGTCTGCATCCATTTCTAAGTTGCGAATGCTTGGGTATCTGTAGATATAGGTTTGATGGCATGTTGCACAGAAAAACCTAAGTGGCGGAGAAACATCAGCTGACAGACATTGCTAATGGTCCTAAAAGCAGGAAAGCAGGGTATTGTATAGTTATGGCTGATCTGCTCCAAGTTATGAGATGGATGAGAATAGTGAAACTGATAAACCATAGCTTTAAATGCATGCGAGTACTAGCCAAGATGGCTCGTTAGTTTGTCCCAGAAGCATGTACTGAAATTTGAAGCATGCGACGTCAGGTTGTTTACACGTCCACCTAAGGCAGTCCGTGCCAACAGTTGATGTGAAGCGAAGGGTCAATGGTCAATGATACCATACTCGTGTGGTATTCGGAAAAGGCATATGCGAAAGAGCATGTGGAGGATAACTATGACAATATATTGCCAGTGATGATACCCAGCGGTGAGGCAAGTTTTGTCGGAACAGTACGATAGAAAACTTGAACATTCGCGCTTTCCTGAAGCAGAAGATTGTGGTTCAAGCGTTCAAGCGTTCAAGCATCTATGACTGTGATATTCCTGGTCGCCATCACCACTCGGATGTTTTACTAGGGCTGGCAAAGGCAGTGGAGGCGGAATAGGGAGAACTTGGAAGATAGTAAGTGATCAACGGGCAGAACGCAAATAAGATAGACAGCATCTCACTAGTACTGGGGTCGCATGAATCGATGAATAACTTCAAGTTCACGAAGTTCTCCGATCAGCCAACTTGCGCACCATGATGTAACTATGCACTCGAATAAGTAGTCCTGTCACCTAAGGATTGAACTGCTCCCAAGTTGAAAATGACCCGAAGTCCAAGAGTTGAGTATCGTCCGGGGTCCCGCCGCTCACATCATCTTGCTCCAACGACGAACACTGTGATCAAATTTGCCAGCATTCCTCATGAACTCACCCTGGAAAGGCAAAGCAAAGGCCACGAACCAAGATTATGACGACTTGGGACCAATCATAACTTACAGACACCTTCTATCCAATAACCTCGGTGTCAGAGATCCCTTGCGCGTTGTCGCCCTGTGCGATAGCGACGCCTTCTATGCTGCTTGCGAACGCGTCCGGCTTGAGCTCGACCCGAGCGTACCAATCGTTGTACAACAATGGGAGAGCCTCATAGCAGTGAGCTACCCTGCACGCGAATTTGGCATATCCCGCATGGATAAGATCAAGGATGCCAAAAAGAAATGTCCCAATCTACTTGCCGTGCATGTAGCGACTTACAAGGAGGGCGAGAAGGAGCCCGGCTACTGGGAAAATGTCGATACACGCACTCATAAGGTGTGTTTTGCATCCTTTAACGCTTCGAATGCGAAAGAAGTAGACCTGTTTTTCCTTATTCAAAAGGTGTCCCTGGATCTATATCGACGTGAAAGTAACAAGATCATCGCCATGTTTAAGGAGGCTCTTCCGACCGGTGAGATTGGTGAGATGCGCATGATACTTATTTCTTATGGTCAGCTGACGTCAAACAAGAGAAAGCCTCCATTGATGAAGCATTCATAGACTTTACTCGTCCTGTGAGAGAAAAGTTACTTGAAAAATATCCATACCTTGCCGAAGCTCCTACCGATGCCCCAGATGGGATAGACAGCCCGCTACCACCGCCACCTCCAATCAAGTGGGATGATCTGGGAACAGCCTTGCTACCAGAAAGAACTGATGATGCTGGTGAAAAATATAACATTGAAGTTGATGGTAGTGCAACATGGCACGACGTAGCGCTGTCAATTGCCGCAGAGCTGATGCAGAATATTCGTGAAGACATACATTCAAAGTTAGGCTATACAACGTCTGCTGTAAGCGTCATCTCGTCCTTGTCAGTGAGCTCGTAATCATCTCATGCACAATCGATGATACAGGGGATTGCTCGTAACAAATTCCTTGCGAAGGTTGGTGCTTTTCTTCCCTTGGTTGATTGCGCTCAATCTCTTTCACAGCTTTGCGCTTCTTACAAGAAACCCAACAGTCAAGTCAGTCTTCCAAGTTCCAAGTTGGCACTGATAACTGAATAAACATGCATAGACTATCCTGCGGAACCAGGCCATTCCGAATTACCTCCATCCCTTACCCTTTCAAAAAGTATGTCTCTAAACTTGACTTGTATTGTCTATCTTGACTACCAGACACACTAGATTCGCTTTCTCGGTGGAAAGCTCGGCGATGCCCTAGCAAAAGAGTATGATGTTTCAACTGTAGGTGACTTGTTGTGAGTAATGGACTGCTCTTTTCGATATCTACCCATCGCTCACTCCATTAAAGAGCGGTTTCACTGGGTAATAGATAATTTTTTCATCTATCTCACTTTCTTATACATGGCAGACGAAATGCAAAGCAAGTTTGGTGAGAATGCGCTATGGGTATATGAATTGCTTCGGTAAGATATTTGTTTATTATCCCAGCGAACGTTTATCCATTATACAATATTAGTGGTATTGACCGCACCGAAGGTATCTAATGTGACCTGGCTACACCTTCGCATTTACAGCTGGTTCGTAGTCAAGGAAAAGTCTGCGCTCTTCAAGAGCATGTTGGCGTCGAAGAACCTTCCGAAACCGATAACCCAACCCTCGGATGGACACCAATGGATTAGAGTCCTTGCTGCAGAGCTGGCGTTACGACTCAATGATGCAAGAGTGTCAATACCGACGCTCTGGCCCAAAACTATTGTGCTCCATGCTCGCAAAGGTGATTTAATTTTGCAGCACCGAATGTTATTTGTTGAGTTAGGGATACGTCAGGATACGAAACGTCGCGATCTAAACAAGCAACGTTTCCTTTCGTCCGCAATGTGACAGTAGACGTGATTGCGACAGCCGCGGATAAGCTTTGGAAAGAACTCACTGGCGATACAAAGACCGTCAATATCACATCGGTCCAGCTAGCATTTACTGGCCTGGAGAAGGCCGAGATGGGCCAGAAAAGCATTGAAGGGTTTTTCACTACTCGAGATATCCAACCACCAACATCTCTCAAACGTTCGCGTGAAGAAGATGAGCCTCTGGTCTCGCCTGAGAACACTGAGCTTGTTCTCCCCAGATCTAGTGATGTCGAGGCTGTTTCATTCAAATGTACCCGATGCTGTAAGACGATCGCACTTCAAGAAGGCCAAACGACAGGTAGTCCCAACGAAGTAGCACAGCGGTTGGTGACGTTACGATCGGAACATAGCGACTTTCATTTCGCACAGGACTTGGCAAACAGCAATGACGGATTGGTGCCTGTACTCGCAGTTCATCGTCGAAACGGAAGAAAGTGGAACCAAAAGGAATTGCGAAGTTTTTCGTCAAGAAGTAGGCAGCTTAGTGGTGGCATGATGCAATCGGGGAGAGCCATGATCACGATAAATGTATGATAGTCACGCCTTTGCGAGCAAATGAGTTAGATCGGTGGCATGTGTATATGGAGTGCACAGGTTTTCACACAGGTATGTGGTATGTCTTTGAGGCAGTGCAGAATGAGGCGGTTTTGATTGATCGTCACTACTGCATTGGCTAGCTATTCAGAGCGTGGTCATCTCGCACCATCAAAACCTCAATTACCGAGTTCCGACAAAGTCATATGAACTTTTGATCGAAATGCTGCGTTCGTTTCGTTCGTGCGTTCGTCACCTTTCGAAGTTCTTTCTGCGGACTGTGTCCCACCTTTCGGCCTCTGAGAGGCACATTTCCGCGGCTAGTCCGTCATTCTTCGTTCATTTTCCTCTGTCTGGAACAGCTGGTCATTTGATCTTTTTCATTTCAATTACCTCGAGGCATACGGCATTCATTATCATGCTTTCGAAGTCCCATTTCACGTCCTTCTCTACTGTTCAGGCAAACGGATTGATCGTGAGTCATTAGCATGAATTATGACGAGCAACGTCTGATTATCATAATCAGGTTGTTCCCGTGTTTGCCTTGCTATCGGCGTTAGCGCTCGCTTTCATAGTTTTCAGGAGTATCCATCTTGTGGTGATTCCCTCATTCCAGCGTAACTGGTCGGCGCGCAGAGCTCCGGAGAACCTATTCTTCCGCACTCAACTAGGCCATTATGCTGCCTCCCTTGTTTTAAGCAATGTTTTCCTCACTGCAGCTGGGCTCATGGAGTTTTTCTGGGTCAGACAATCTGGGATTCATCAAGGTGACGCTTTCGATATTGAGATCACATGTCGCTGTACTGACGGCTGTCAGGCTCCATGTGCATTTTGCAAGGTAATCTAATCTGATAGTGTTATGATCAAGTACTGAATGATCTTGTAACCAGCTGTCTTTATGCAGATTGGTAACTGGTCTACCTGTTTCTTCTCTGTTGCTATCGGTGTCCACACATGCAACTCCCTGGTGTTTCGTCTCTATCAAATTAATTATCTGAGCGTCGTGGTCATCGCCTTTGGGTGGATCATGTCGCTGGTGATTGGTAAGTGGCGCTACAACCGAGTTGATATCATCCCATGTTCATCTATATCTGTAGCACTGACACCTGTCAGCCAAGCTGGTGTCTATGGTCCAGTCACTGTTTCCTGTGGCGTCACAGCGGCATATCCCAGGGAGATATTTGGGCTTGAAGCCTTTCCAGTACGGTTTACCCCAGCCTGACGTGATAAGGGTCTAACTAATTACGAACAGATCATTCTGGCCTCTGTGCTTTCGGTCATTATTTACTCCCCGATGTTCCTTGTTCTCCGCGGTATTCTGCATGTTAAAGGGGGTATCAAGTTGACTTTCAAGGCTCAGGGGCGATGGGGTGCTGTGACCGACTCAGAGGAATACCACCGCTTCATGATAGCCGTCGCGAAGACGATGTTTTGGTGAGTTTCCGTGCGTTTATTCTTTTCTAGGTCATTCATCCGTTCAATGCAGGTACCCTGTCGGTTCGTGATCTCGCGTATGATCGAGTTCTTTGTCTTGACACCCTATCTAGCATTCGTCTCCCTCTTGTTGCCGATCGCAGTTGTAAATATGGTACGATTCTCTGGCCGTGCTATCCCATTTGGTGCAGATGTATTTGCGCATGTATGCTACTTTATGCTCGGTTAGTGGTCTAGGTTTTAGCATGCGTTGTGATGACTGATTTGTGTTCTAGGGCTCGTTAATGTCGGTCTTATGTACAATACCTTCCGCGTGCTCAGTCCAGTTTTCTATGGTTCAACACTGCCCAAGATTCAGGTTGATACAGAGAAGACTTTTGGAAACGACGTGTTTGACGAATCACCTGTTCTTCCCCAGCCGCTCACATGCCCAAAGGACCACTTGTGCCTTTGTACAATGATCCCTCGGAGGAAATATCCCCAGTTTCTCTGTCAGATTTTCCGCCAGTCAAATATCACTCTCGCAAGTCGTCTACTGCAAGTACTGATTCTGCAACCCACTTGTTGAGTACCAAGAGGACACCCTCGAGATTTCACAAGATGAGGGTCAGGCAGAGCAAGTCATTTCTGCCTCCATCTCGTGCCATTCTCACTCCTGCGGAGCTCAACCGTCAACTCGATGCTGCATCTGATACAGAGAGTCTCAAGAGTCGCAACCTTCGCCTTGACCTGTGTCAGATGACTGAGGTCAACACAGCCAAAATGGCCGTTGTGACTGTCAGCTTATCGCCTGCACCTCGTTCCGCTGCTGCATCGGTGGTCGCCGCCTCTCCAATTGCACCTATGCCTATCAAATCTATGAACGCTCCTCCCATCATGAGGCAGTTCACTACAGCCTTTGGGACGCCGAGCCGGAAGTTGTCCATGTTTGGACCACGGTCAAAAGGCAGTGGTAAATTGCCTCTCACTCTTCCTGTTGGGCTGTCGCTTTCGCCTATCCCTGCCTCCCCATCTGTCAAGAATTCAACAATAATGAAGACTGTCTCCCGGCTCCGCGTATCTTCTACAAAGCGCAGACCTACTCCATTGGATCTCACTGATGTCACTCCTATACCTGTCATTCGGCCCCTACCTGTCATTACTACAAAGGCTGATGCTCTTCAGAAGGTTGACAAAGGTAAAGGCAGAGCTCCGCCATCGCCTACAATTCTCCCGGTGGAAAAGGATGACATGTCCCGGTTCCGCGCTGCCCTCAGGCCATTACCCCAATTCCCTCGCGACAGCGCAACATACCTGTCTTCTAGTGAACGCAGCCGCTCTGAACCTACTGCGCCTGCTACCCCACGTGAACATCACGGTTCAATACCGTCGCTCTTATCGACATCTTCCGGATCTTCCTTCCCGGATAGTCCTGACAGTGCCTATTCAACAAGCCCAGTTGACGGAGGAAGTGAGAAAGCCCTGCCGAGCCTTCCACCAACGCGCAGCAATACCATTGAAAGCATCAACTCCGAGTCGTCTTCATCCCCTTATTTCGAGAAACGCAAGCGGACCCCTAAAATTGAGAGATTGACCTGGACAACAGTCTGGTCGCAGGATAGTGCTATTACCTCGAATCAATTTCCGGACGAAAAGGCCATGCGTGCATATGCATCAATTGTCCCTAGTGCGAAGGTAGAGAATGTTCCGAATAGTCAGGAAGTTCCTCCTGTACCTCATTTTCCGATACCGTTTGCCCTTCGGCCAGGCAATTTGGTGACAAATCCGTCGGGTATCCCGTCTTGGTTACGCACATGATTTACAGTGCAGGGCTCGCACGGTCTTAGACGCCGCCTGAGATAGTACGAATTATATATGATATTTACATTTCACTATTAAGCATTCCACTCTGTGGACCTTCAAGCTCAGCGCTCATTCAAGCTTCAATTACCTTAGTTGCCTGTACTAGTATGTACAAGTTCGAAGTGTAATATTACAGTTAGACTTACCCAAGATAGTAGATTCGATGACGTATCTTTGAGAAGTCCAGGCTGCTCTTCTTGCTTTCATATCCCAGTACAAACTACGAACGCTACATACCCGACCATGGCGTCATCCAACTGGGCAGCATATCTGAACAGGTCAACAAAGCTGCTTAGAGACAGCAGCATTAAAAGTATGCTTGTTTAAACGTCACATCTAACCACAAAACTGACAACGCTATTACACAGTCCTCCGTATGGAAGGCGCAGACGGGCCTTCAAGAGCACCTTTGACCCTCTTCAGGTTAAATTCTAAACAGGACATCGAACACTTCGCGACTGGGTGTGATGCAGATATTGGCGGCACGTCCACTGTTCATTTAGAGCTCGACGAGTCCCCGGAGCATAACAAGGGCAGTGGGAGCATAGCTACAGGTCGGTTTTGGGGTGAGATGAGACTGGATGTGAGACCGGAACTGCAAGGGCGAATTAGAGGTGGATATGCTGGTTTTCGGTCCAAGGTAAATGGTATTTCCGAGCTTGATTGTCACACCCGCTTGACTCGACCAGCCCCGCCCAACACTCTTCGGCGAAATCGTCGACGATGTTTCAAATCACCAGTTCCTTGCCCTGAGGCTGCGTCTCGGCGGTGATCCCCGGTTGCGCAACTCGTATTTTGTGAACTTACAAACCGATGGGCCGATCACGACGGACTTGTGGCAGCACCGGCTCTACTTTCAACGAAATGATGGTAGCTGGGAAGATATATTCGTGTGTCCAATCTACACTGACATTTGCACGGGCGCTCACTCATCAGATCACTTGTCAAGATACCGTTTGAGAACTTTATACTGACGAATACCGGTGAATTGGTGCAGCATCAAATTACGATGATGCGCGAGCGGATACGGACGGTTGGGATATCACTCCTTGGGGGAAATAGCGGTGTTTTGGGTTCGTATGACCTTGGCATTAACTCCATACGGGCGGTGAACGAGGAAGACGTGACGCGGCCTCCATGTAAGCAGTTCTCACTGGAGTTCGAGAGCTGAAGACTCAAAGAAAACAGTGATAGAAAAGGATCCATCCTGTGGCATTTGAACGCTACTACGTGCACCCCACCTATTGGACTTGGACTAAAACAACTTGCAAGAGCATCTAACAATTTCGGTCCATAATCATAAACTATATATACAAAATGGCCTATAAAATGGCAATGTTTCGCAACCAACCGGCCTGACGAGTATAAAACCCGTCGAAGAATGTACAAAAGTCGACAAGAAGCCCATGAGTCAACCAGCAGGGAGCACGAGGAGTAGAAAAGTGTCCGGAAAGAAAGGAACGGCAGGTATATAGATTCTCTCATACGACCACACAACCACCGCAGCATCCACCATGATCGCCTTCATTCGCGTCACCTTTGTTACTGTAGACGCCAGGTCCGCCACCACCGGAGTTGGCCATGACGGGTCTGCCTGTTTGTTGTTCCTGCGAGGATAAATTGCATGAATAACTTGTCAGACATGAGAAGAGATTCCTACTTTGTTGTACTTTCTTATCTCACGGACGAGGTTGCTGAACGCCTCGTCGACATTGATCCGTTGCTTAGCCGATGTCTCGATAAATTTGCAGCCAAAGTGCTTTGCGAGGTCACGACCCTCTATTCATTATTAGGAAATAGTACATGCAAAAATCAGTCATGACTTACCATTCATTCCAACTTGTCGCTCATACTCGAGATCGCACTTGTTAGCCACGACGATGACAGGGAACGAATCTTGGTCTTTCACACGAAGAATCTGTTGATGGAAAGTGCTAATCTCCTCGAAAGAATCGCGGGAGGTGATAGAATAAACGAGAAGGAATCCTTCACCAGTGCGCATGTATTGCTCACGCATGGCTCTGTGGGATGTGAGCGACAAGGACTATCTGCAGTAGGATATCATTTACCCATATTCCTCCTGACCAGCGGTGTCGAGGACGTCGAGTAATGCGACCTCTTCGTCGATCACGCATTGCTTGCGGTACGAGTCTGTATAATTACTTCAGTAAGGACTGCGGTAGAAGGGAAACCGTTGTACCCTCAATTGTTGGGTCGTATTCATCGACAAAGTGACTTTGAATGAATTGGATAGTGAGGGCAGATTTACCGACGCCTGGTTGGGACAAATACTATGAGATGCGCTTCGTCACATTTCTGTAGCTTGGTGCTCACCACCACCACCGACAACTACCAACTTGTATTCTCTCAAGAATTGCGCCTGTAAATACAATAATGTTGAGAGCTCTTGTTGGTAATTGCAGTTACGGTTGAGATGGTACATACCCTCGACATAGTTTGTCAATAATGATTTACTTGTCTTGAAGAGAACTTGCTTAATCACAAGAGAGACTTTGTGAATGATGGACGTAGTAACTTGCATGCACAGTTATAATATGCTGATATTGGCCACACGAGAACCAAATAAGACCAATCCTAGTTTCGTGGACCGACACCGACTGGCCTGTGCATGACCGTGTGGCCACTGTGGCGCATCTTCAAATGCTGTGAATCATCTTCCCTACCTTTGTCTTACCGATCTTTTCACAAAAAGCAGCCAGTTCCCATCCTCAGTTCTAATTATTCATCGTGGACTCATGCTGTCCACAGGTATAAAAACCTATCTATTCTATTCGTCATCACATTGTTCGTTTCACCGTACTGGAAATTACCCCGGCTTCGTATACATATCAGCGATTGCTCCTAGACTTAGTATGATCTGTTATTTTTAGAGCGCCGGCAATAATCGTGGTGCAGTGCCCTACCAAGTACAGCAACTTCATTGTACGGTCCGACCTATGCATCTCAAGTGAACACGCCGCGTCACGGGAAGGTCGGTCTTGTGACATTATGCTTTTAACTCACTGCCTGTGAATCTTGCCTGTGAATCTTTTATAGATCTACCAGCCCTCTGCAGCACGTACCATATCAACATCATCTGCGAAAGTGTTCACAAACAATGCATAGCATTCGGATGACACCCATCATGATACACTCTCGAATTATGCGAGTGACCTTTGAAGTTCTAAATTCGGAAGGGATTAATGAGTGCCTGGGCCAGCCTCGACATGATGCAGCCATGTACGGGCGTTCCGAGGATTTGACCTGTGCATACAGCAAGTTGGGATATTCTTCAGCGCTCTTGAAGTGGCAGCCATCGAAAGAAAGGCACGCTCTCCGGATTGATGACATACGCTAACATCGTAGCCTAAGGAACGTGTTGATGCTCAAAGCCTATCTCTGATCACTGCGACTCCGAGACTTCTGGTTGGACTCGGTTGCGAACTAAATATGACGTGTTTTTTGCACTATTTCAAATTTAGGATCGCACTAGTCACAAGTGATTCAAGTCTCAGATTTGAAGTAACCGCCGGCCCCCGGGCAGCGCAAGCAGCCCACTGCGCCTACGCGAGCTCTAGTAGGCTACGGTTTTACGAAGAACTTTATTTGTGAGTTTATTGACTCGTGTCTTATAAACTTAATGTCAACTCCTTGCTGTCAGAGACAGTGAGACATCCCGATCTGGTAGACTGACATAGTTCAAAAATGTTGGTTGAAACAAGGCGCTGAGTCAACGCTGAGCAGGATAAGTTAGTGTGTATGGCACGTTTTATTACTCATGTATCATCATGATCGCACCATGCAACGTGGTCCATGCGCAATCTTAATTTTGGGTTATGTTGCCATGATCAATCAGGATACACGCGTCAGGGGAACAGGATCACTTTGTTCACGAGTTGAGTATGTCTTCCATACATATTATATATCGTGATTGGGCAGATCACAGCAGATTACCGATCCGAAGTGTTAGAGAGTATCTGGATCATGCGAGATCATGCACTAAGATGCTTTTATTGGATATGCTTGTCGTGTTTTCTGAGCTATTTTTGCAGGTCTAGAGCAGCCTGGCGAGTCGCGACAGTCTGACTTATGTGGATATTCACATATCCCTTAGACCAACCCCGGTCAACCTAGGTTTCTCCGTATTGGGGGCAAATAGTCTGAAACGTAATCGTGACTGCCGGTGCAATCGGTTCCCCACAAAACTCGGCACTTTCACAAAACTCCCAAGTGCCGAAGTCACGCAGAAATGTCACCGGGTGTAGCGCTGATTCTGTGCTAATCCGGTTCTCCACGTCCTGGGCCACGCTCATCGGAAAAAATCTAAGGGCTCTTACAATGCCGCCGGATTACACGTTTGGTTAGCACCTTCAAAAAGCCTTATAAGACCTTACAAGAAAAGACTACTACAAATTTGGTGTAGCGGCGCTACGTTCAACGTAAGGCTGTCAAAAGGACCCTTATACATGCACCAAGTTAACCCTTTAAAGGGCATCGTAGGCTAAGGCCAGAGTTTTTTTCCGTCATTCCCGTTGCATCATTACATGGACAACCTCCACAATGTACATGGTGCGAGGTCGCCCTTGCTTATGTGACATGCTGTGACCTACAGTGACATTTACGTGACTGCCAATTTTACTATTTACGTTGTACAAAGTTGCGGGGGCGCTTATCCGCTCCTAACCACTAGAAGCTATTAAACTTAACAGATATCAGATATACACTAGCTGTGCTGTGCTGCAGTTATCACGCTCTGACACAAGTACGACACAAACTTTAATAACCCAGAAATATTTGTTACGTGACTACCTCCCGACACCCTCATTCTCCATTTCACGAGCAACTCGATTTGTGATGGGCAAGACGCCACCAGTTTCACTCACAAAAAAAAGAACTTCAAAAGCCACACTATGAAGCGTTTCTCCATTTCCATTTGTCACAATACGTGATGTTTTGAATACATATAAAACCAGCTATATCAGCCATACTAGCCTGGCAAGGATTTCATCTGTCTGCCTCCTCCTGCAACAATGGCTTCCACCTGCACATACCAGTTCAACACCGCCGTTTACAAGGGTGCCGTTACGTTCCCAACTCAACTGTTCATCAACGGTGAATTTCTCGACCCCGTCAATAAGGGGACGATCGAGTGAGTGCCCATAGTACAAGTGGTCAACGATGCTGACGGATTCCTTCAGCTTGATTAATCCTGGTATGACTCCCTGAGCATGTAGCTTTGCTGATACTAAGTATTAAACTAGCTACTTGCAAGTTTATTGCCCGAGTTTCAGTCGGAGATCGTGAAGATATCGAGATTGCAGCACAAGCAGCAAGAGCAACACTCAAGGAACATTGGGGTTTAAAGGTGTCAGGAGAAGCCAGAAGCAAACTGCTTCACAAGCTCGCTGATCTTATCGATGCCAACACTGACAAAATTGCTGCCCTCGAGGCCCTTAACGTCGGTCAGTCAGGCACCCAGCCTTATCAGTCGAATCACACTGATCCGCTTCTGCTAGGCAAGACCTTCCACGCGGCCAAGGCGGTAGATTTGCCGACTATAGTTTCTCTTCTACGTTATTACGCTGGTTGGGCTGACAAAATACAAGGCAAGAGCATTCAGGTGTGCCTACCGACAATTACAACACATAAGCCCCTTTTCTAACGAGCTTTAGACAACCCCTGACAAAATTGGTTTCACCCGTCACGAGCCTATTGGGGTAGTCGTGAGTAATTGTCTCATTACGTTGTAAATTGGACGTTTACGAGCATATGACAGGGGTGCAATCGTTCCATGGAACTTTCCCCGTCAGTATCCAAGCTTATGGGGATATTCTCCACTCACCCCGCGTCTTCTAGTGAGCATGCTTATCATGAAACTCGCCCCCGCACTCGCTTGCGGAAATACTATTGTAGCGAAGCCCTCTGAATTCACACCTCTTTCCGCACTGTTCTTATGTACATTGATACGAGAAGCTGGTTTCCCACCTGGAGTGGTCAACATCGTGCCCGGCTACGGTGATACCGCGGGTCAAGCGGTTGGTGAAAGCATGATAATTGACAAGGTCGCATTTACCGGGAGTACTCTCACGGGTCGGAAGATCATGGAAGCGGCTGCAAGAAGTAACTTGAAGAAAATCAGCCTCGAGTTGGGCGGAAAGAGTCCGAGCATTATTTTCGACGACGTCGACATTGATCAAGTCGTCAAGTGGGTTATTAATGGCATTTTGTGCGTTTTCCGTTTCTTTTCCTCTCATGTCTTGTTCCTGAAGGTCACAAAGCATGAACCAAGGCGAGATCTGTATTGCGGGGTCCCCGAATTTACGTGCAAGCAGGCATTTATGACAACTTTCTGCAAAAGTTCACAGAGACCGCTCAATGTCTTTCTGTGGGTGATCCATTTTCCCCGGGCACGTTTCAGGGGCCTCAGATATCTGAGAGACAATTCACAGTGAGTGCGCAGTTGCCAGACACCCCTGTCACAAACACCGATATCCGACGTAAGCGCGTCATGGACTACATTAAATCCGGCAAAGTAGAAGGTGCAAACTCTTCGCCTTGGTGGCGAGCGGCACGGCACAGAAGGCTATTTTATACAACCTACGATCTTCACGGAATGCACACCCAATATGAAGATTGTGCAAGAAGAATATTTGGTCCAGTAGCAGCAATTATGAAATTCTCCGCAGAGGAAGGTTCGCTTATATTTCATGGTCCTGTTGGTAACTCATTTCACGGCGTCAAAGAGGTGATTGAACAAGCAAACAATACCACGTATGGACTCGCGTGTTCGGTTTTTACGAAGGACATCGATAGAGCAATGCGTGTGGCAAGCAACATCGAGGCAGGCACCACGTGGGTTAGTGTGAGATAGTTCTCGTAACGTTCAAGTCAGCTGACCATCAGGTCCGGGTTCATAGGTAAACTTCACTAATTGGCTTAGACATTGGATTGCCGCTTGGTGGATTCAAGCAATCTGGTATTGGAAGAGACCTGGGCGAAGATGCTCTTCAGAAGTAGGTTAATTTCTCATCTGATCGACGCCCGATGATCTTACCCAGCCTACAGCTACACCAATATTAAGGCAGTGCACATTAACATTGGGATTAAGATCTAATCCAGTAAACTCAGGCAGTGTACTCCAATACCACACCCTGACCGCACGACCCCCGGACCGTCATAGATTAGCGAAGCAGTGAACGAGGAAATGTGCCTATCCAATAAAGATCATTGCTGAGCACACTGTCTCCATTCCGAATTGGAGCTTCTGTTGATGTAATGTGCGTGTACTACTTGCCCCGAGGATCAATTAGTGCTGGTTCTAGGACGTAAAAGCCCGGGGTTCACGTACCCCAGTGCTTCTCAAATACTTAGATATATGATCGTCTGAGGGCTGAAAGAAAGTCATTCACAAAATGCCCATCCGCACATTCATCTTCAAAGTTGATCT
Organism: Suillus spraguei; assembly: GCA_016800925.1. Classification (NCBI taxonomy): domain Eukaryota; kingdom Fungi; phylum Basidiomycota; class Agaricomycetes; order Boletales; family Suillaceae; genus Suillus; species Suillus spraguei. The sequence continues at coordinate 539 of JABCPU010000718.1, read as the reverse complement.
TCTTGAGTCTCGAGACCCACAAATCTCGAGGACATTCTCTATACCTGCATCATGGACGTTTCAAAAGCTTCATGCCGCGATCCAGCATGTCTTTCTCTGGCAGAACGAGCATCTCCACGTGTTCACGTTTCAAATACCAATTGGAGGCGGGATAAACAAAGTTGTATCGATACAAGATACAGACATGATGGGGCGGGATGATGAAGAGGGGCCTAACGATATTGTCCTGGATGAGAAAACTGTCAAGCTCAAGGACATATGGGACGAGAACGGGAGATATCACGGGGACGTCACCAACAACAGCACCCTAGGGGGCTGCTTCTATGAATATGACTTTGGTGTAAGTAATACCACGTTGTGGAATGTTCCGAATTTGATTAATCAAACCGATTTGATAGGATGCTTGGGAACACGAAATTACTTTGTTGGCCGTTGGCATGTCCAATGTCAAGGAAGTTTCGGTTCTTGAGGTATCCGGTTGTGCACCCCTCGAGAACAGTCAAGGGGTCCTGGGATGGGAGGGTCTCAAAAGGGCCTTC
>JABCPU010000717.1:0-29052 GCA_016800925.1 Suillus spraguei | reverse complement strand
GCCCCCCCCTCCCACTTTTTGCCTTCCTCGCTAACCGAGTGGCTCATCCCTTATGCTCAGACCATCGCACACGATTGCTTCGCGCTTTTTGCCTTTTAAAGGTAAAAACGCGTGCCACAGAAAAGCAATCGTACTTGAATTTCACAGCACGCGTAGTGGTTCAAAAGAAGCAGGAAATGTGTGGACATGATGCCACAGTACACGCGCCATTGATTCATTCCAGGGATTTAAGCCCACCTCGCAGATCATCCACAACTGTTCCTCTTCTCTCAAACACTATTCCAAAATGCCTGCCGCAGGACGCAGCCCGGTATGTTTCCAGCCCACCTCACTTCCCGCGTCCTGTACTCATGATACTTTCTCTACAGAAACCTGTTGAATGCCCGGTTTTGCTACAGGGCTATCAGTCGCAAGGCAGATCTGCCCAGACATATGTTAATCCACGACAAAAACAAGGATGCCCTGTACGTGGTCGTCCTCTATTAAACCAAATGGCTCCTGACCTGTTGACTATTTCCATCAGTAAGCACGCATGTCCATATGAGGGCTGCGATTACAAGACCCTCCAGAAGTCTAACGTCCAGACGCATATAAGAACCCACACTGGAGAACGCTCGAAGATGTGCCCTCACCCCGAGTGCACATTTTCCACCACGGATCCAGGCAGCCTGACGCGTCACCGCAAGTCAGAACACGACTACACGCCCAAATTGCGTTGCATTCCTGACAGTAAAGCTGTTCGGCGGGCCGCCGCCGCGCCTTACCCCTCTACTCGATTTGTGAAGCCAGAGGTAGAAATCACTGCCTCCCTGGAATTCAATGACCTAACATTTCATGAGCTTGCAGGTCTCACGCCCTGCGGTGCGCTCTCGCCACCCGAGTCCAATGACTCCCAATTTTCGGGCGAGTTCACGGAACTCGTCTTGGACCGACTCCTCCACGAACACTCTGTCAAGAGCCTCCTCACCGTATGTGGTCAGCCCTCTGAGCTCCCCGTCCCCATCCCGAACCACTTCCAGCCTCCGACCGTCCCCATCGATCTCTCCACTCTCCAGCCGCGATTTCTCTCCGATGCTGCGCCCCCGCAGCCCGTTCACGCTGTCGGATTTCAGTCTCAGTCCCAGCCCATCACCAATGAGGAGCATCAGCCCGTCTCCGGGACCGATGTGAACGATAAACTACCAGTTGAACTGGAAGAGTTTTTACAAAAATATGGGTCGGGGTTCTTTGAGGGCCATTGCGAGTACCCTAAAAATGCATTGTATCCTATGGCAGGACACTCGTTTACAAACGAATACAATGCCTATTAAAGTCTTTGTTTTCATCTTGATTCTTCATCTTGTTGTCAAATTATCTGTACATGTAACATCAGCACTGAAATTACATGTGGAACTCAGAATTATCATTATTGGTCATCTATATCACTGCTTGCATTTTTTGTACATATCTTCAACCGCACTTATGGCGACCTAGGATGTACGAGCAGTGCTATGAATTGATCAGAATCAACTTGTACGCGACTGATCACGTGAGTCTAAAATCACACTCCGAGATCAATTAGGTGACCGAGTCATAAAGTGGCCTCTTGACATAACCACTACCGCCACTTGAGCCTGAGATGCACGCTGCCAGCACGTTTCCCTGAGCCACACTATAGCTCCATCCGCACTGTTTTTTTATATCAATCACCCTTATTTTTCATTTCTTTCTTCTCTCTCTCTCAGCTCTTACTCGTTTGACGATATATTTTCGAGTCAACGAAATACAACGTTGGTTATCTAACTCATTACTGCATCACCATCTGTATCAATTTCCATCAAATAACCTTATTTCATGTCCACGATCCTCTCCAGCTCGGAAACGACAAACAATTCGCCGACTCCAATCAGTCCTTTCTCTAACTATTCAGCTGCTAGTGACGCAACGTCAGATGGTGAGTCACCGCCATCGCGATCTTCTCTATTCTATTTTGGTGAAGTACTATCTGATATGATCAACTTTGATTTGTGGGCGTCAGAGTCACCCGACCTTGGCGCTTTTACCACCGTCTTTAGGGCCCTCAACCACCTTCAGCCACTCGTGCCTCCTCGAGGAGGTGCTCACCTCTACACAGAGCTTGATACACCATCTACCGACGCTAGCACGCTCTCCTCACTTCCGACGGACTCGGAGTTTATAGAAGGCTCTACGGTATGGAATCAGAGCATGCTGGCGTCTTATCTGGCATCCTCGAGCTCCTCACACACACGCTCGGCCTTGACCAGCACGACCGCAAGTCCGCATCTTCCAAATCCCGACAACAACTTTGATGACTCCGGAGAGGAGACGGAAGGCGAGCTTGAACCGCTCACATTCACGTTTACAACACCTAGTCGATCACAGTCTCATCATTCGGATGCGGATCTGAGTCACGATCATTCGCTTTCTGATGGCGATATCGACTTAGGTGACCAACCCAGTCTTGGTGATCTTGGTGGCGCATTTTCCTTCCTTGCCGCAGAGCGTGCCAGAATTGCTGCCCGTGATCGTGGCACAGGCAAAGATAGTTCTACGAGCGATGGCGCTTGGAGAAACGAGACAGAACCTCGCCGTACACGAAAGAGGAGAAGAAAGAAAGCGAGGGTAATTCAAACCCTGCAACGAGATCGAGAAAATGGGGAACAGGAGAGCACGAGTCACACCACAGGAACCAGCACGGTACTAGGTATATCCGGGACAACCGAGGTTATCGCTGTTTCCTCGAACCCAGAACCCGAACCTGAGACAGAAGAGTCGTCGTCTTCTGGCGATAATGTTGCTGTCACCATTCCTTCGACACCTGCACCCAAGTCATCATTAGATAGGCTGCGCCACAGTCGTTCTACCCCATCATTGCATTTATCACAGATACCCACCAATCCTCAAATTCTTAAGTTACGCTGCCTTGCCCATAAGCTACGACTCAAGTTTCCGGAGGACTACGACCGCATTACGGCGTTACTCACGCAGGACTTCAGTGGTGCTGATTCTGACTTCTCGGACCCTAGGGGTCCAGCACCACGACCTAGAGATTCTTTGATTCATGTTTTTATCGACCAGTGAGATTTTTGTCATTTGAAACCAATGGCTGCTAATGTATCAGTTCAGCTCGAATATCCTCATCGGTTCTTAACCTATGCTCGCCGCCATGCCTCTCACTCGGGTAAGAAGCTACGCCTCTCCCATGCAGCCCTCGCGCTCCTCCTTGAACGCGGGCGCCCCATCACGCGGCGATGCCTAGTCACTTCATCCCCACTGTATCAACCAACAGACACAGCCGAACAGCTCGGGTACGAAGTCTGCATTTTTGTGCGCGTGCCGGACGGTGGGAACGGGCAGTACCGTCGCCCACCAAGTGCCAACACCAATGCAGAATCATGGCGCAAGGGACACACGCGAGCGTCATCAGACTCTGACAAAGGCGTAGGCGGAAGCGGAGGTACAGGCTTGACTGCGTCTGGGAGTGGCGGCCGTAACGGACGTGTTCGCTACCGGGAGCAGGGCGTCGATGAGCTGTTGCAGCTGAAGCTGCACCAGGCGATCGCAGATGCGGACGTCCCGCGCCCGGGTGCGACAATAGTGCTAGCAACGGGTGATGGGAACGTTGGGCAATTCAGCAACCAGGGCTTCCTTGGTCCTGTACGAATTGCACTGAAGAAGGGGTGGCGCGTGGAGCTATACGCATGGGAGGAGGGACTGAGCCGTGCTTGGAAGAAGGAGTTTGGGGAGGGTACGCCGTGGAAGATAGGTTCCGCATTATCAAGATGGAGGATTTCGGGGAGGACTTATTGGAGGTCGAATAGGGATGGTGAGCGGTGCCATCTGTGTTTAATTATTTTTTCAATGGATGTTCTTTTATTGTTATGCATGTCAAGGGTGCTACTTTATGGGGGCTTGGCCTTTATACTGACCCGGCAATAGGGTTCTTTTTTACTTGGTCTGTAACCAGCATTCACAGATTTGTATCCTAAGCAGCCATGAGTTACTGTTATCTTAGGTAGAACGTCAATTATGTTCTTATATACTACATAGTGCCCACCATGAAAATTACCAGTTCAACGTTGGCTCTTCTGCTGTGACTCCAGAGTTCAAAATGAAATATTGAAATGTAAGGATTGTGTATCCTCTACGCCCCGACCGAAGCTTCAGATCAAACCTTGTACGCTCGATGCGTTCGAGACCGTCCACGCGACTCGCGGATGCGAAAAGCGTTACCTTTCGTATCCGAGTCACCCGGATACATCCTTCCCCTCACCTTATTACTTCACTGCCGTCCTCAATCCACATGCTTCCAGTCCCTGTTACTATGTAACTCCTTATCTCTGTCTACATTCAGCCCTTTTCCCTCATTACTGACACATTATTTTCAAGTCTCCGCTGATAAACACTATACAGCCTCGTTGTCCTGTCAAAAACTAACTCACTAGATCTTCGCACCCTCTTTATTTTCTGTGGCGCGTCCATGACGAAACCTTATCATTCTCTGTATAACTAACTCATGTACACTCTGGTATAAACAGCGAATTCTATCCTAGAAGATTCCCGCTCAAAAGCACCTCAGAGAACGCCCTTGAAACGTCTCGTCCTGTCACCTGCCTCTAAAAAGTCTAGTTCTGCGCATATCTACTTACGACAATCAATTCCTTGCCTCTATCTGTTATCGCTGACACTCATCCCCAGTGAAAACAATCAAGATAGAGGTTGATATAAATCAAATAGGGTAGATACAATATAAACAAATCGAACAGCGTTGTTGGATATCGGTACAAACAATCCTACATTCTGAAGATAAAATTAATTTTATCTTTCTACGTGACCGATCAGCGCATGCAGTCTGTATTCCCTGTATTTCCTGTGCAATCCTGCACTTCCTACACACAACGGCCGAGTTTTTTATGTGAACGAAACGAAGGTTCTATTGTAAGCATGGCAGCTAGTGCTGTGGTTGTTGGTGGTATTGATACTTCATCATCTACCTGGAGGCAGAATAAGGCATCAGTGCCCATATTCTCTTCTCCTTTCAGGTAGGAGATAGTTAGGTCAAAATGTGCGAGGTACTCAGCTCAATGAGCCTGTCTATGTGACAGTCCCTTCTGTGTCATGAAATTTTCAAGGGTACACTGATCAGTATACATGTGAACAGGTCCTCCCAACAGTTTGACTCACCACTTCTTGAGGGCATGAATGATGGCAAGGAGCTCTTTTTTGTGCACTGGATAATTTAACTCAGCATCACGCAGTTGAGAAGAGTCAAAGGCCACCAGTTGTGCTGTCTTCCATGATTCTCCCCAAGATAAAACAGTGCCTATGCGATAATCTGACACATTGCAGGTGAGAAAGATGTGATTCTCCCCTGGATTGTCGTGGTCTATAATGGTGAGGCATTTAGGGCTTGTGACAAGGCACTTGATTGCCTGGAAGGCTTCTGTATGTTTGTCAGTCCAGATCAGGAAGGAGTGTTCTGTGGCTTTTGTTGTGAGTGGTGTTAGTATATGTGCATAATCTGCAAGGTCAGGCAGGTGCATCAGGAAATTCACACATTCCTTGACGTGCCCTTATGCGGACTTATTTACACTTAACTGCCTTGGTGAAATTGAATCTACTTGTCCAAAATTTCAATGTGAATGAATTCAGAAAAAAAAAGTTGAGATATATTAATATACATGTTTTATTGTATTTCGCACTCAAAAAATATAAGATATGCCAGGTGAATGATGTGAGAGAGAGCAAACAAGTTTTGAGATAAGTGAGTTAAGCTGATTAAGCATGTTAAGGAATGTGTGAATTTCCTGATGTGGTTGGCTAGATAGCAGACAAGTCCAAGAAAAGTGCATACATCGTTCACTTTCTGTGGTATGGGCCAGTTGAGGATTCTTGCAATTTTTGATTTGTCTGGTTTGATTCCACATGTAGAGATATGGTGGCCAAGGAAGTCCACTCCAAGGTTGAAAAGCAGAGTCTTCTTTGGTGAACAAAATAGATGTGCATTGCGAAGTGCCAACAATACTTCGCACATGTTACGCTTGTGTTCTTCGACCAACTGTGACCAAATAATAATGTCATCAAGGTATACATGACAGATTTTACCAATTAAGTGTCTCAATGGTGAAGACATGCATTGTTGATGTGCTGCTGGGGTGTTTCTGAGTCCCATCGGCATTACTGTCCATTTGTAAAGTCCCCAAGGTGTGTGTACTGCTAGCAGCTTCATGTTGTCAGGATGAACCTTAGTTTGAAAGAAAGAGTCAGTCATATCAATCTTTATGAAGATCTGACCTTTAGCGCAGTCATGTGGGATTTCATCAATTTGTGGTAGGGGATGGTCGTCTGGAATGGTGTTTAGATTCAACTGACAAAAATTGTTCACCCACCAAGGAAGAGCTGTAGGGTCTGCCTTTGGAATGATGAATGTGGGTGATGAGTGTTGACTGTCTGATGGCCAAAGCCTGCCTGCCTCAATGTGTTGGTCAAGTAGAATTTTCCAGGAATCTCTATATTTTCTTGGGCAGTCATATGCTCATTGTTGAATGATTTTGTTTGTGTCTTTGAGTCACATGCAGAACAGCATGTCTGAGGGTAGGGAGTCATTGTGTGGAATGTCCACTTGTTAAGACCATACTCAAAGGGTAAAGGATCTCAAGGGCTTTGGCCTCAGTTCATACACTGTGCCCCTTTCCTGAGTATTGCCCTTATTTCCGGAGGAAGATATATGTCCGAAGTCCGAAAGTGATCGTGTGATGGATGATGGATCCGGATGTCCAAAGGTATTAGATATGTCATGTCCGAAGGTTATCTGGAATGTAGGAATGGAACAAGGTATAAGACTAGTGTCGGACAGAGTCCTAACTAGAAACTAATGGAAGTAGACTACACAATAGTAGAGTTGGAGATATAGACTATAGGAATAATCCTAAGTCTCAGAAGGTGACTAGAGTCAGAAGGAGACTCATGGAGGAACAGAATGAGCAGAATCTAAGATGATATTCGAACTAAGGTTCTATGCAGATTTACCAAGTGGTTTATATACAGTAAGTAACTGGCATGGATAATCACAAGTCTGGGACTGAGGGCTATGTACAATGCATAATGGAAGTCTATGAGTAAAAGCACAGCAGATCAGTAAGTACGAGTCAGAAATGAAACATAGGTAATGAATCAATAAGCAGGATGGAAATATACATAGCCAGTGTAAAGATACAACCTAGCTGTAGATAAACCACTGCCTAAACTAGTATGTGAGTCTTGTGCTCCGTCTAGTCTGCTTCACCTGTAAGAACAGAGTATTCAACCCTAAAGGGGGATGCCTATTAGTATGGTCAAGTTCGAGTCTAACTTATGTGTGAAACAAGTGTCGAGGTCAGCGGTAAGTTGCCATGATCAGCAATGATACTGCCGGAACTAGCGCGTGTGTAGCGGTGCTACCGTGGTCGAGATATGGTCAGTAACAGTTGCGTCGAGGAGCGATGTCGAGCGATGGTATCTGCAGTAGCGGTAAGGTTGCGAGCGGTGCAAGAAACAGTAAAGGAGTCCACGGTACTTTTAGTGGTAAAGTAGCGGTGTGTGAGAAGTTCAGTCAAAATAACAGTCAAAAGTCCAGCGGTATGCCAGCGGTAATGGAGAATGAGTGTGATAGATTAATGAGCGATGAGGAAACTTTAAAGACTATGTCCACTACTGGGTAGATCCAGAGCTAGACAATAATCCTGACCTATAGTACATGCAATGGTGTAAAATCAGGTACTGTATTGTGCGGGGTACGCGGTGCTTATATCCTAAATTGTATGTACTCAGAATACTCTAGGTGAGATCAGTAGCACTGGAGTGTAGTAACCGCCGTAAGTAAACATAGCGCGAGGTGCTGCGGCATGAGGCAACATGTAATAAGGCTTGCCGTGGAATCAGTGATAACGAACAGAAAACAAACGACGCACCAAATGGAGCTATGCGGACATGGCAAGGACATGGAAGGACATTGGTATGTGGAATGAGGTGCGGCAGTCGGTATGGTGTGCGGTAAGCATGGGATGCCGCCGGTACTGCTAAAGGGGTAAGACGGCCATGGACAAGTGGTAACTCCTGTAGATGTGAGATGAGTGTCAAAAGTGGGGTTTTAAGCCCAGCGCCAATATGTTCGTTACACCGGAATACCAGAGACAGGAGGATAGCCAAAAGGAGGTAGATGCAGATGTCCACAATGGAGTTAGAGTGTGAGAAGTAGGAACTTTCAGATGGGTGGTCCTGATAGGATCTGTGGACCAGATGGAAGCAGGATCAATCGGATCTGATCAGATCTGAGATCAAATGTATGGTATATGACACCACTGGGAAACAGTCGGTGAATTCTTCTTTCAATTTGGCATCGTATTGACATAGTTTGTCTTCTGAAGTGAGCATGACAATGCATTTGCAGAGTGCAGCAATGAGATCAATTCCCTTGAGCAGCTCACAGGAGTTGTTGACCATCTGTTTGTACTCTGGAAGGATTTGCTTAAGTTCATGTACCACATCAAGATGAAGGTGTCACATCTGTGGAGGTGAAGGGACTGAAGACTTCGAGGGGATTGGTTGCAGGTTCAAGAGTTCATAGTGGTCTCTTTAGCAGTGCATGTTCGAAGTTCGTGCTCAATTACAATTTTGTTATGGTGCAGGAAGGGGCCACCAAGTAATAAGGGAGTACAAAGTTTTGGGGCGTGATGACAGTGCATACAGTGCAGGAGGTGTAATGGGAGTCAATAGAAGTACATGCAAGTTTGATGTAGTCCAATAACAGGAATATTTCTGTCTTATCACCAGAGAGCACAATGTTGAATGGTACAGGATTTGGAGAGCTTTCTGCAGCGAAGGCCGAGCTTTTGTACAAGTTTCTCATCAATCAGAACTGTGGCAGAAACTTGTCATTGATTAGTGCTGAGATACGGACAGGAGAGGAGACAAACAGGGCCATCAATTTGACAGTCCCAGAGGAGGAGGGGAGTGGTTAGTAGGGCCATGCACTCATCTGAATCTGTTCCATTTCCCAATGCTGCTGAAGGCATCACTATGGCAACCATGTTCTTGACCTCGATGGCTGTAACAGTGTTTGTGGCCTTCTTATATTTCTTAGCCACAATGTGTTAGTGACCTAGCCAGGTGCTAAGGAACTTGAGTGGTGTCTGCAACAAGCACTCTTTAAAGAGCAGCAGCTTGTGCATATCGGTTGCCTAGCGTGGAGTGCGCTAGTTGCATCAGGTTGGAGGTGGGTGCGATGTGCTGTCTCACAACCACGTCTCAGCGACAGGTTCTACAATGACAAATAGACTTAGAAGCAATGACCTTCTAAGAAGTTGAAGTATAGACAATAAGCTTATTGAAATGAAGTTCAGGGTCGAAGATCAAGTAGATTCAAGCTAGAGAAGTACAAAGGCTATCTGCGCGTATTTATACATAAGATTGAAACAGAGTGTGAATACGTAAGTATCACTGAATTAAGTATGAGGTCAGATAGCCAATAAAAGGATGCATGCTCATGAATGAGTCAGAGGCATATGAACCAATGAAAGCACACATGTGCGAAGGGGAGTCATAGGTGCAGAGCTGAAAGCATATAAAGTATGAGCCAATGAGGTGACGCATGAGTCATGAAGAAAAGGTAAAAGGAAATACAACACCAATTGTTACATCGTACGTGCCCCTATTCATTTTCTACTCATTTACCTGTATATTACATAACATGATCTGACTCATATGCTCAACGCATCTGTACTATAGTTGCCTTCCTCTTTGGATACGCACTTATATTCTCACGTCTTCTTGGTCTGTGCGCACATATTGGCCTATTTAAGCACAGTGTACTTGTAGTAGATTCCTACTTTAATCTTACTGGGTTTTACCTGGAATCTCCTTCGCTTAGGTCTCCAACCTAAGTCGTCTTGAATCGTCTCTAAGTCTAAGCACTCCTTAGCCTTAGTCTCTATTCTCGCGGATACCTCTTAGACTTGTCTTTGAGGCTGAACCCTTGATCGTACTCGGAACGCGTTCCTTGTACTTTCACCTTGTCTCTTTTGAACATTGTAAGAACTCCCAGCAGACCGTCTGTGTCTTTTCACTGTCGCTGGTGACGCCACCCAGTTCGTAACAAAAGATTAAAGTCCATTTTGATCGTCGACTATCCAGTCTTCGACCCTGAACCCTGATCGCTTAGATCAGCAGACTAGCGTACGCGTACGCTGAGCAGATTGTGACCCTCTGACAGAAGAAAGCCCTAACGGACAGCAAGACAGCGCGTGTAGGCACCGAGAAAGTATAACTCACAGAAGAATCATCAACCATGTCGACCAAAGAATTCGAATACAAGATCGGTCAACCGATTGGTTTTGATGGAGATCGTGATAACTCTCGCGAGTTTATCCAGTCGTGCAACTTGCACTTTGACATCAATGAAAAGCTTTACACCACCGACAAGCAGAAGATCATCTACATAACATCCTTCATGACCGAAAAGAATGCCAAGTCATGGAAGGAACAATTCCTTGAACACGCCCAATCTACCGACACTTCGGGACAAAAAGTTGGTTATGGGACCGATGGTGGATTTTATGAAGAGCTTCAAAGAAGCATTCGAACCAGTGGATACCAGATGACCGCGCTTACACGCCTTAGAGATCTCAACAAGGAACTGGAGATCTTCACACCTATGTCGCGACTTTGAGGCACTTGCAGCCAAGGCTCATATCACCGATAACGCGACGAAGATCCAGTTCTTCCAAGACGGTCTTAATTGGGGTATCCTTACAAAGCTTTTCAATACGGGAGATGTCTCCGAATATTCAGAGATGTTGTGTTGCAATGCGTTGCTATTGACAACGCCCATCATCGGCTTAACGCCATGAGGACACGTCATGTTCCACAACAGAAGAAGAAGAACTGGGAATGCACGGTATATTCCGAACCGTGATTCCAACGCAATGGTCGTAGATCGAATCTCCGACATGGAAAGATCCGAATGCATGAAGAAAGGGCAATGCTTCGGATGCAGAAAGACAGGACACCGCATCCATAATTGTCCTGACAGAAAGAAGAAGACCCCGCTCCGACAAACCGAAGTCAAAGGAAGAAGAAGAGATGAAGAAACCGTGAGACGGATTGTGAGGATTTTTGATTGGAGAAACAAAGACTCGACGTATGTTTCTCCCAATGTATACTAAGACTTGTACGCGCTGTAGGTGAAAGAAAAGAACTTCGTGTCCCTATCACCCTCCACTCGCGTACTCGCTTGAAATCCGTCGACACACCGCTGTTATCGATTCAGGAGCAGCAGGAACATTCATCTCAGAAGAGTTTGTGAAACTCCATCAAATCACACGACGAAAACTCAAAAAACCATTTCGAGTTACAACGGCAGATGGAACTCTCATAAAAGGAGGACCAATCACGCATTACTGCCTCCTAGTGGTCAAATTGACGATCGAACCATGTATGGAAAATTCAATATCACCAAACTAGGAAGGAGAGATCAAATCCTCCTTGGAATTCCATGGTTACGAGCAATGAACCCAATTATAGATTGGGCTGCTGAAACACTTGTCCTTTCACGGACAGAGAAATCAGACGAAATCGAAATCGATCTGACGAAGATCGAAGAAGAACGGGTTGCCCGACTTTTCAATCATAGTGGCAACATTCCCGTCTTCCGAAACCATTCATCGCTCTCCTATTGATGTCCTGAAGACCAGAACCAGAAGTACGAATGCCACGTACTACAGAACCCACTCCACGTGTACAACTGCCGCGAGCAGTATCACCGATTCCCTCGCGGAAAGCGCAAGAATGAATCGAACCCGAGCATCGGGTCGGACAAGAACCTATTGAGCAACGGCCAATAGAAGAACAGAACAGGAAAAAGAAAACGGAAGAAGAACTCCCAGGGCGAACACCAATGTACCGAAACTATCCAAGTTCTTCGTTCCCCCGAAAACTCTTTCAGCTTCAATGAAGAAATCCCGATAAGAAGAACCCGTGCCCTCGTTGATCCCAACGAGGATGATGACCAATTGACACATGAACGACGTCTGGCATGCGCCAGAAGTACGCGAAATTTCCTCTTATGAACTAGGAGATGGAGAATTTCTTGTGGAATACGATACCGATGGATTAGCATGAGGATCATAGAAGAAGTATCCATGGATACACCCTTGACACGTGATGGAACTTCTCACCTTGACAATCCTCTCCCTATCTTTGATTCCACTCCTCCTCCGAAATATAGTAACAAAGCTCAGGAATTCGCTAGGACGAGAAGGAAAGAAAAAGAAATCCTTCGAAGAATTGGTCCCGGATTATTTGCACGACTTCGCAGACGTCTTTGCTAAAGACGGATTGAACAAGCTACCCCCCCGAACGCCCTGGTATCGATCATCGGATCGACACTAAACCCGGTTTTATTCCTCGTACGTCTAAGGTCTACCCCTATCGGAAAAAGAACGCGCTGCTGTCAAAACGTTTATCGACGAAAACGTTGCGAAAGGCTTTATCTCAGAATCGAAGTCACCTCAAGCTAGTGGCTTCTTCTTTGTGGGAAAGAAGAGCGGAGAACTGCATCCCTGTCAAGACTATCGCTACATCAATGATTGGACAGTCAAGAATGCATACCCGCTCCCACTTCCTATTTCCCTTGTCGCACGTCTTCATAATGCACAGTTCTTTACGAAAATGGATATCCGGTCCGGTTATAACAACATTCGCATCCATCCTGACGACAGATGGAAAGCTGCTTTTACCACGGAATTTGGCCTCTTTGAACCAAACGTCATGTTCTTCGGCCTCTGCAATTCCCCAGCAACTTTTCAAGCATACATGAATCGCACCTTTCAACAAGAAATCAATGAAGATGGATGGTTATCTATATGGACGATATCCTGATTTTCTCTACGACAATGGCAGAACACCGTGAACGGACCAGACAAGTTTTGATGAAGATAGAAAAGAACATCTGTTCTTGAAACCGGAGAAATGCACCTTCGATGCCAAAGAAGTGGAATACCTAGGAATGATAATTCTCCCCGGACAGTTGCTATGGACACCGCCAAGACCAAGGGAATCTCCGAATGGCCAATCCCGAAATCTGTAAAAAGATGTTCGGTCATTCCTCGGTTTTTGCAACTTCTACCGCACGTTCATTTCACACTATTCTGACATCGCCAGACCCTTATCGATTTGACAAAGAAAGATGAGGCCCTTGAATGGTCAACCGAATGTATGGACACCTTCGAAGAATTAAAACGATGTTTTACTTCCCAACCGGTACTCCGTAACCCTGATCCTTCCCGACCAATTTGCCATTGCTACCGACGCTTCGCTTGTAGCAACTGGCGGAGTTCTTCTGCAGACTGACGAGAATGGTGTTTATCACCCTTGTGCATACCTCTCACAGTCTTTGAACCCCGCAGAACGCAATTACAGATCTTTGATCGGGAACTCCTTGCCGTGATCCAGGCATTGAACGAATGGCGTCATTATCTCGAAGGAAACCCACACCCCGTCCTGGTATTCACCAACCATAAGAACCTTCTGTACTTTAGAAGTGCACAGAAGCTCACCCGTCGCCAAGCACGTTGGCAATTGATTTTGTCTATTTACGACATCGAACTGCATCACGTTGCAGGTACTAAATTAGCAGTACCTGATGCACTATCCGCCGGCCTGATTATGACTCTGGCAAAGACGATAACGAGGACCAGACCCTCCTCCCTGATGCTCTATTCGTTCGTCTTATTGACACTGACTTGAAGGATGTGCTATCATCCTCTGACCCACTCGACGACCCTGTTTTCAAAACGGCATCCGATGCCCTCGATGGCGTGTGCCTTCCCCCTATGAAGTCGGCACTCTCCGATTGGAAGATTGAGGAGAACGTCCTTTATTTTAAAAACCGCGCCTATGTTCCACCGGCGCATCGCCCTGATATCCTGAAAAGGTATCATGATCATCCTACCGCGGGTCATCCTGGTAGATTCAAAACAGAAGAACTCATCAAAAGAGAAGCCTGGTGGCCCGCCATGGGCTCCTATATTCGGAAATACGTTGAGGGTTGCGCCCTTTGTCAGCAGATGAAAGCGGATACACATCCTGTTAGGCCCCCGCTTGCACCCATCCCTCGTCGGCCGTTCGTCCGTTCTCCCAACTCTCCGTCGACCTTGTTACCGACCTCCCCGTCTCTGGAGGCTTTGATAGTATCATGGTTGTGGTAGACCATGGCCTTACGAAGGGGGGTAATTATTACCCCTTGCTTGAAAACCATCACTTCAGAAGGTGTGGCTAAGCTATTTTTAAAACATGTTTACCGACGATTTGGACTCCATGACAAAGTCATCTCGGATCGAGGACCACAATTCCTATCTCGCTTCTCAAAGGAACTTGCCCGACTTCTTGACTACATCATCGCTCCATCCACGGCTTACCACCCACAGACTGATGGCCAAACTGAGAGGCTAAATCAAGAACTTGAAACATACCTCCGCATCTACTGTCGAAACCACCCCGAAGATTGGGTAGAACACCTACCAATCGCCAAATTTGTCCATAACCACCGAAAACACGATGCAAGGAACGCATCACCTTTCTATTTGATGATGGGATATGAACCACGTGCTATTCCCCACCTTATTCCCGATTCACTGCAGAAAATAAGAGAAGAAGCAATCGCCTGCCATAACATCGCAATGCAAACAATGGCCGAACGATCCCGAGGAGATAAGTACACCCCATGGAAGATCGGAGATAAGGTTTGGCTATCCGCCGCTAATCTTAGACTTAAGCTCCCATCAAAGAAGCTCGCCCCGAAACGATACGGACCCTTCCCGATCATCGATGTCTTATCTCCCATCACGTTCACGCTCCAGCTCCCACCGCAGTGGAAGATCCACCCCACGTTCCATGCTTCTGTCTTATCATCCTATAGCGAAACAGACGTACACGGACCGAATTTCCCTGAACCACCTCCTGACATCATCGAAGAAGAAGAAGAATATGAAATTGAAGCGATCCTTTCTCACAAAGGAACCGGCAATCGCCGACGTTATCTTGTTTCGTGGAAAGGATACTCATCGGGAGATAACAAATGGCTCCCAGAAAAGAATCTGAAGAACTCCGCTCGAATCCTAAATGCTTATAAGAAGCAGCATGCACTCTGACATTCCTCAGTCAATCAACTCGCACTAGCACTTGATCAACTACCACCGAAATGTCTTTCCCCACTGCTTACATTACACCTGTCGTTGCTGCCACCAATGACTCTAACTCAGAAGCTGAACAATACGGTACCATTACCACTGAAATCGACAACAACTCCTACATCGAGGCCGCCATCCTCTGCGAGGGACATGCCCTTGAAATCGACAGAATTCTCACCGAAAGAGGTGCCTTCCCCGTTCGACTCATTGTTAACATCATTCGCACTGCAGCCCTTATCGAAGCCACCGCTAAAGAAACTATTGAACCCACACTCCGCCACCGTTTCATTCATCTCCAAAAACGCATTCGTGCTTACGCTATGCTGTTGCTTCCCGATTCTTTTAAGGATGATGTTGAAGAAGCTATTCACATCATTGCCGAACGTCGAGCAGGCGTTGCTCGACCTCCCTCTCCGCAAAGAAATACGCCGCTTCCTATTCCAGCACCCGTTTCTTCGCGTATCCATTCTAATCTTGATGCCTTTACTGGCCTATACACTGCTGTGCAAGAAATTGGGCAACTCACCGACACAGTTGTCAATACCATCCAGCAATCAGTCGCTGAAACCAGAGCGGCCAGAAACCTAGTAGAAGAAGCCATCGCTGACTTACAACAAACGCAAGATGACCTTGCATCTCCTAGAACACCATCCCCTATCGAACAACCAACTGCTTCACGTTCCGCCACGGTCACTCTTGATTGCCCTGATTGGTTGTATGAACCTTGCACAGAAGAACAGTGTAAAGCAGCTAAACTATTGGGTATCCCCACTACCGAGTTAGTAACACTCGGCCCTCGACTTCGCAACCTTCATATCCATCCCCCCATGTCTATCCCAGCGTCATTCGGTCCTATGGACCCCATTTCACCAGTCTTAGTAAAAGACTTCAGTATTACTTCCCCCTCTTCTTCCATCGAACTTCTTGCAGCTGCTGAGCGTGCAGTCACCCCGGACCTTCCCGAATCAGCATACACATTATCCTCTGCTCAACAGGTGCAACTTAAGCGGCAGAACACCCTTGCCTTAAAACGTATGACGAAGAAAAAGGGGAAGAAACGCGCCAGATCCACTAGTCCTACACCCATCATCTCTCCATCCCCTTTGCGCGCAGTTCATTCCAACCCTGACGAAAATATGAAGTGCCGAATCTGTGGCTTGCTAGGGCATCGTCAAAAGAATTGTGCGGAATATCAGTGCAGAGTTTGCAGGTATTGGGCGCCGACGCATTTATCCCTCTACTGCCCCCACCGTGTTGGGCCTCCTCCATTCGAGTTAACCTGGAAAGACGAGGGATTTTATGACGCACTTCGCACCTGGGAGAAACAACTTGACGATGAACGTATTCAGAGAGAAAAGAAGAAGGATTCTAAGCGTCGCGCTGGTCTTGAAGAAGCCAAGTATATGATGAGTGGGTCGTTCGCTGATGAAGACTACGAGTTTAGCGATGACCCCGTTTACTATGCGAATCAAAGTGAGTAAAGTCGGTGACTTTACGTGTAAAAAGGGGGTAATGTTACAATCGTACGTGCCCCTATTCATTTTCTTCATTTACCTGGTATATTACATAACATGATTCTGACTCATATGCTCAATGCATCTGTACTATAATCGCCTTCCTTCTTTGGATACGCACTTATATTCTCACGTCTCTCTTGGTCTGTGCGCACATATTGGCCTATTTAAGCACAGTGTACTTGTAGTAGATTCGCTACTTTAATCTTACTGGGTTTTACCTGGAATCTCCTTCGCTTAGGTCTCCAACCTAAGTCGTCTTGAATCGTCTCTAAGTCTAAGCACTCCTTAGCCTTAGTCTCTATTCTCGCGGATACCTCTTAGACTTGTCTTCGAGGCTGAACCCTTGATTGTACTCGGAACGCGTTCCTTGTACCTTCACCTTGTCCTCTTCTGGACATTGTAAGAACTCCCAGCAGACTGCCTGTGTCTTTTCACTGTCGCTGGTGACGCCACCCCAGTTCGTAACAAGGAGAACGTCCTCTATTTTAAGAATTGTGCTTATATTTTACCGGCACATCGCTCCGATATCCTGAAACGGTATCATGATCATCCTACCGCGGGACACCCCGGTAGATTCAAAACTGAAGAACTCGTCAAACGAGAAGCTTGGTGGCCTGCCATGGGCTCCTATATTCGGAAATACGTCGAAGGTTGCGCCCTTTGTCAGCAAATGAAAGCGGATACTCATCCCGTTCGACCTCCGCTCACGCCCATTCCTTCATCGGCTGTTCGCCCGTTCTCTCAGGTCTCCGTTGATCTTATCACTGACCTCCCCGTCTCTGGAGGCTTTGACAGTATCTTGGTCGTGGTAGACCATGGCCTTATGAAGGGGGTAATTATTATCCCTTGTTTGAAAACTATCACGTCAGAAGGTGTGGCCAAGCTATTTTTAAAACATGTTTACCGACGATTTGGACTCCATGACAAAGTTATCTCGGATCGAGGACCGCAATTCCTATCTCGCTTCTCAAAGGAACTTGCCCGACTTCTCGACTATGTCATCGCTCCATCCACGGCTTACCACCCGCAGACTGATGGTCAAACGGAAAGGCTCAATCAAGAACTTGAAACATACCTTTGCATTTATTGCCGTAACAACCCTGAAAATTGGGTAGAACATCTACCAATCGCTGAATTCGTTCACAATCATCGAAAACACGATGCACGTAACGCATCACCCTTCTATTTGATGATGGGATACGAACCACGTGCTATTCCCCACCTCATCCCCGATTCATCAGTCCCCGCAGCAGAAGATCGAGTATGATCTCTGCAGAAGATAAGAGAAGAAGCAATCGCTTGTCATAACATCGCAATGCAAACAATGGCCGAACGATCCCGAGGAGATAAGGTTTGGTTATCTGCCGCCAATCTTAGACTTAAGCTCCCATCAAAGAAGCTCGCTCTGAAACAATACGGACCCTTCCCAATCATCGATGTCTTATCTCCCATCACGTTCACGCTCCAGCTCCCACCGCAGTGGAAGATTCACCCCACGTTCCATGCTTCTGTCTTATCATCCTATAGTGAAACAGACGTACACGGACCGAATTTCCCTGAACCACCCCCTGACATCATCGAAGAAGAAGAAGAATATGAAATCGAAGCGATCCTTTCTCACAAAGGAACCGGCAATCGCTGACGTTATCTTGTTTCATGGAAAGGATACTCATCGGGAGATAACGAATGGCTCCCAGAAAAGAATCTAAAGAACTCCGCTCGAATCCTAAATGCTTATAAGAAGCAACACGCCCTCTGATTATTCCCCAGTCAATCAACTGCATTAGCACTTGATCAACTACCAACAAATATCGAAATGTCTTTCCCCACTGCCTACATTGCCCCCGTCACTGTTGCCACCAATGACTCCGACTCTGAAGCAGAACAATACGGAACCCTTACCACAGAAATCGATAACCAATCCTATATCGAAGCCGCCATCCTCTGTGAGGGACATGCCCTCGAAATCGACAGAATTCTCACCGACAGAGGTGCCTTCCCCGCTCGACTCATCGTTAACATCATCCGCACAGCAGCCCTTATCGAAGCCACCGCTAAAGAAACTACAGACATCACACTCCGTCACCGTTTCATTCATCTCCAAAAACGCATTCGTGCTTACGCTATGCTGTTGCTTCCCAATTCTTTTAAGAATGATGTTGAGGAAGCTATTCACATCATTTCCGAACGTCGAGCAGGCGTTGCTCGACCTCCCTCTCCGCAAAGAGATACGCCACTTCCTGTCCCAGCACCCGCTTCTTCGCGCATCTATTCTAGTGTTGACGCCTTTACTGGCCTATACACTGCTGTGCAAGAAATTGGGCAACTCACCAACACAGTTGTCGATACCATCCAGCAATCAGTCGCTGAGACCAGAGCGGCCAGAAACCTAGTAGAAGAAGCCATCACTGACTTACAACAAACACAGTCCGACCTCGCATCCCCTCGAACGCCATCTCCCATTGAACAATCAACTTCGTCACCCCCCGTCACAACCACTCTTGATTGCCCTGACTGGTTATACGAACCCTGCACAGAGGAGCAGGTTGAGGCCGCTAAACTATTAGGCATCCCCACCACCGAGCTGGTAACGCTTGGCCCTCGACTTCGCGACCTCCATATCCATTCCCCTATGTCTATTCCATCGTCATTCGGTCCTATGGACCCTGTTTCACCAGTCTTAGTAAAAGACTTCGGCATCACATCCCCCTCTTCCTCCACTGAACTTCTTGCGGCTGCTGAACGAGCAATTACCCCGGACCTCCCCACATCGGCGTACACGTTATCCACCGCCCAACAAGCGCAGCTTAAGCGAGCCAACACTCTTGCCTTAAAACGTATGAGGAAGAATAAGGGGAAGAAGCGCGCCAGATCCACTAGTCCCACACCCATTATCTCTCCATCTCCTTTGCGCGCAGTTCATTCCAACCCCGATGAGAATATGAAGTGCCGAATCTGTGGTTTGCTAGGGCATCGCCAAAAGAATTGCACGAAATATCAGTGCAGAGTTTGCAGGTATTGGTCGCCGACACATTTGTCCCTCTACTGCCCTCACCGAGTTGGACCCCCTCCATTCGAGTTAACTTGGAAAGATGAGGGATTCTATGACGCACTCCACGCTTGGGAAAAGCAGCTTGACGATGAACGCATTCACGCAGAGAAAAGAAAGGACTCCAAACGACGCGCTGGTTTGGAGGAAGCTAAGTACATGATGAGCGGATCCTTTGCTGATGAAGACTACGAATGGAGTGACGATCCCGTCTACTATGCGAACCAAAGTGATTGAAAGTCGGTGACTTTCAGTATAATACGGGGGTAATGTTACAATCGTACGTGCCCCTATTGATTTTCTTACTTCATTTACCTTGTATATTACATAACATGATTCTGACTCATATGCTCAACGCATCTGTACTATAGTTGCCTTCCTTCTTTGGATACGCACTTATATTCCCACGTCTCTCTTGGTCTGTGCGCACATATTGGCCTATTTAAGCACAGTGTACTTGTAGTAGATTCGCTACTTTAATCTTACTGGGTTTTACCTGGAATCTCCTTCGCTTAGGTCTCCAACCTAAGTCGTCTTGAATCGTCTCTAAGTCTAAGCACTCCTTAGTCTTAGTCTCTATTCTCGCGGATACCTCTTGGACTTATCCTTGAGGCTGAACCCTTGATCGTACTCGGAACGTGTTCCTTGTACTTTCACCTTGTCCTCTTCTGGGCATTGTAAGAACTCCCAGCAGACCGCCTGTGTCTTTTCACTGTCGCTGGTGACGCCATCCCAGTTCGTAACAGCACTAGTACTTCTACTGCCGATTCCCTCCAGCCATCTCTCTGAAAGATATTGTTGGAGTCGAGTGTTGCTTCAGAGGTATCGAAGCACATCATTTCTGTATGAGTATTGAAGTCATCGGGCACATCATCAAGACTGAAATCCTTGGCCTTCTGTTGCAACCATGCAAAACCGGAGGCTACTAAAAAGTCCCAGCTCTACATGGGGTTGTACTGGAGGGTTGGAAAGTCAAAGGGGCTTGGCCTCAGCTCGTACACTGTGGCCCTTACCCAAGTATGTGCCCTTAATTTTGGATGAAGTCCAAGGGGGAGTTATGGTGAAGTCTGGTGACATGCATGAAACCTGTTTCATACATGATAATGACTGCATTTTAGTCTACCACATTCCATATGACACCCCATAATTTTCCATATAATTTTCTATACCTTTCTGAACCTTACAAGAATTTATTCAAGTATTTTCTGAGCCTACAATCATTTCTATGCACTTATCTGTTGGAAAATAATACTTATCCAACATAGCTTTCCCATTATGAACAATATTTCCCATGCCTTATGTTAATCCTATCCCTTCCGTTTCCGTAGCTATTCCTTAGTATAAAATTCCTAGGTACCTGTACTCGTTCCTTACTTCCCTCCTATAGTACATATGGTACTTAGGAATAGTCACCACTACTGTCTCTACTGAATAAAGTCCTTTACCGGAGTCATTGTCTCCTAAGAATTGCTTTACTGCTGCATGCACTACGGCTCTTTACCGCTTTCCCGCACTTCACTGCTAGCGCTACCGCTTTCTCACACTTCACCGCTACACTACTGCTTGTTTTACCACAGAAGTTCCCACACTTACCGCAGTTTTACTGTTCATGCTACCACTTGCCTACCGCATTCCCACACTTACCGTTAGTTTTACCACAAGTTTCCCATGGACCAGAGGTCACCGCTAGCATCTCGCTACCTCTGATGGCATTCTCACACCACAGGTTGGGCATTATCAAACTATATTAACTTAGCATTCCCTTTAGGGTCGAACGTTCTTGCCTTCGCAAGTGAAGCAGACTAGGTAGAGCGCAAGACTCGCATACTAGTTTAGGCCATGGTTCATCTACAGCCTAGGCTAGATTGTATCTTTACACCATCGATGAAAAATTGTTTCATGGAAGAGTCATCGGTGATGTCTGCTTGTTGGCAAAGGCTTTGGAAGTCAGCGATGTTGTTAAGACCGTACTCAAAGGTAGAGAGACCTGAAGGGCTTTGGCCTCAGTTCGTGCACTGTGCCCCTTTCCCGAGTAATGCCCCTTATTTCAGGGAGAAGTTATACATCCAAAGATCCGGAAGGAGTTGCGTGACAGGTCCGGACGTCCAAAGGTATCAGATATGATATGTCCGAAGGTTATCCGGAACGTAGGGATAGAACAAAGATTAAGACTAGCTTTGGAATGAATTCCTAACTAGAAACTAGCAGAGATAGACTATCCGAAGATAGAGTCGGAGATATAGACTATAGGAATCAATCCCAGTTCTCGGAAGATGACTTGGAGCAGAAAGTGGCTTAAGTCTGGAGGAAGCAGAATGAGCAGAATCTAAGATGATATTCAAACTAAGGTTCTACGGAGATTTACAAGTGGTTTATATACTGTAAGTATCTAAGACGGATAATCAACAAGTCTGGGACCGAGGGCTATGTATGAAGTGTAACGGAAGTCTATTAGTTAATGCACAGCGGATCAGTAAGCACGAATCGGAAATGAACACAGGTAACGGATCAGTGACGTAGGACGGAAATATACATAGCCGGAATACCGGAAACAGGAGGAATGACGAAAGGAGATAGACGTGGATATACACAAGGGAGTTAAGGTGCGAGAAGTGAGCACATTCAGATGGGTGGTCCGGACAGGATCTGTGGACCGGACAGATATGGAATCAATCGGATCTGATCGGATATGGTCGGATCTGGGATTAGAAGAATGGTATATGACAGGGTTGGAGGATGATAGTACATCCTTCAGATCGGTGTCAATAAGACAAACAAATAGAGCATCAGGCAGTAGAGTCTGGTCCCGAGAAGTGGGCACATTTGGATGGGTGATCCGGACAGGATCTGTGGACTGGACGGAAATAGAATTGATCGGATCTGATCAGATATGTCAGATCTGGGATTAGAAGTATGGTATATGACAGATGTATGTCTGAAGGTCACCACCTTGTTTAAGCTTGTGAAGTTTAGCCATGGCAGTTCCTTCTGGGTCGATGGCCACGAAGTTCTCGTTAAACTCTTTAAGAAAATCAGTCCAAGTTCTGTATCCCATGGCTACACCTAAAGTATTCTTGTTGTTGGGATCTTGGGCACTTTTCATAAACTCCTGTGCCCAGCTTCTGGTGTTTCCTTTGTTCATAAATGAGGTGACAAAAATGATCTTTGCCTTGTCAGTCATATAGATCTGATCATTGAGATCAAGGTACACTTTGCACACAATGAGGAAGTGTTCTGCTTTGTCATGATTGCCATCACAGTCAGGGGGATGTGCAATTTTTATCTCAGCAGGTTTCAATGCAGTCATGGACATAATGTCTTCTTCACTGCAGGGATGCCTCTAGTCCGAGTATGATACTACATGAGGGCTTTCAGGTCAATTTTAGATCTAGGATCTACACTCACGAATGTGCACACTCAGAAAGGACTTTAATCTTTTGTTACAAACTGGGGTGGCATCACCAGCGACAGTGAAAAGACACAGTCAGTCTGCTGGGAAGTTCTACTTCATTCAATAGAGAACGAGGACAATGTTCTGTCTAAGAGTCGTGACTCAAAGACAATTGAGAATAGAGGCTAAGGCTAAGGAGTGCTTAGACTTAGAAACGATTCAGACAACTTAGGCTGGAGACCTAAGCGAAGGATATTTCCAGGTAAAACCCAGTAAGATTAAAGTAAGGAATACAAGCATAGTACAATGTGCTTAAATAAGCCAATATGTACACATGGACCAAGAGAGGTGTGAGAATGTATATGTGTGTATCCTAAGGAGGAAGGCAACTATAGTACAGACACGTTGAGCATATGAGTCAAGAAGTGTATCATGTGATATACAAGGTAAAGACAGAAGGAAAATGAATAGGGGCACATACAACTGTAACATCAGATGCCTGTACCTCAAATGGCAGCAAGATGAGGGGCCATGCAGGGAAATCATCTCATTGCTGAGCAGCTCCAATATAACCAGGAGGAGCTCCAGCAGATGGTAAACCCAGGAGTTTTTCCTCTTAATCAGGAGCAGAGGACAGTCTTTGATGCAGTGGTCAATGATGCCATGCAACGTAATGAACAAAGACCTGGACATTCATACTTTGTCCACAGTGCAGGTGGATGTGGAAAGACATATCTCTGCAAGCTCATTGCTTCAAAGCTCCATGCTGAAGGCAAGATTGTCCTATGTGTGGCTTCCTCTGGAATTGCTTCTCTCCTCCTGCCAGGCGGACGCACAGCTCATTCTTGATTCAAATCCCAATTCCCATCAATGAGGACAGCTCCTGCAACATCAAGGAGATGTTGTGCATGAGCTTCTCAAGGCCACCTCCCTCATCATCTGCGATAAAATTCCTATGCTACACTGTCACATCCTGGAATGCCTTGACCACTCATTGCGCGACCTTCTGAATGCCAATGCTGATTTTGGAGGAATGACGATGCTCTTTGGAGGAGACTTCAGACAGACCCTGCTGGTTGTGCCTCATGGATCCAGGGAGCAGATAGTGGGCGCTACATTTTGCAGATCTCGCATCTGGCCAAGGCTTCACATTTTCCACCTGAAGACAGATATGCGGCTTGGCCAAGACCCCACCTCTGTTACGGACTGGGATGGCGTCACCAGCGATAGTGAAAAGACACAGCCGATCTGCTGGGAAGTTCTACAATGTCCAGAAGAGGACAAGGTGAAAGTACAAGGAATGAGTTCCGAGTACGATCAAGGGTTCAGCCTCAAAGACAAGTCTAAGAGGTTCTGCAAGAATAGAGACTAAGGCTAAGGAGTGCTTAGACTTAGAGACGATTCAAGACGACTTAGGTTGGAGACCTAAGCGAAGGAGATTCCAGGTAAAACCCAGTAAGATTAAAGTAAAGAATCTACTACAAGTACCCTGTGCTTATATAGGCAAATATGTGCGCACAGACCAGGTAACTGTGAGAACGTAACTGCATATCCTAATAAGGAAGGCATGTGTTGTACAGATGCGTTGAGCATATGAGTCAGAGTCATGTGACATGATATACAAGTAAGAAGATAATGGGAAAATGAATAGGGGCATGTACAACTGTAACAGTAGATAGATAGATGGGCAGGGGCATGTCATAGACAAATTTGGCACTGGTAGTCAGGGCAATTCTTTTGCCGATGTCCAATGATACTGCAGAATCGACATTTCATATTTTCATCAGTGTTGGAGATAGACATGCGTAAGGGCAATGGCGAAATAATGGGTTTAGGACTAGTGGATCTGGCACGTTTCTTTCCCTTCTGTCATGCCATATGGCTTAAAGCAAAGGCATTGTCGCGTCTGAGCTGCACCTGCTGTTCAGTGGTAAGGGTGTATGCTGACATCGGGAGATCAGGGGTAGTTGCTCATTCAGCAACCGCAAGAAGTTTGTTAGAAGAGGAAGGGGACATTACGCCGAAGTCTTTGACCAGGACTGGCAAGACAGGGTCCATTGGACCGAATGATGACAGGATAGACATTGGAGGGTGAATATGGAGGTCGCGAAGTCGAGGACCAAGTGCCACCAACTCAGCAACAGGGACTCCTAACATTTTCACAGCTTTACACTGCTTGTCTGTGCAAGGTTCATATAGCCATGCAGGGTGATCGTGGGATACTATAACGGGGGGCGGTGAAGTTGGTTGTTCAATGGGAGATGGAGTTCGTGGGGAAGTGAGGTCCACTTGTGTTTGCTGCAAATCAGTAATGGCTTCTTCAACTAAATTTCTGGCTGCTCTTGTTTCCACGACCAATTGTTGGATAGTTTCAACGACTGTATTGGTGAGCTGTCCAATTTCTTGAACAGCAGTATATAAGCCAGAAAAGGCATCAATGTTAGAATAGACACATGAAGAAGGGGGTGGAGGGACTGGAAGTGGGTCTGTATCTCTTTGTGGAGCGGGAGGTCAAGCAACACCTGCTCGACGTTCAGCCACGATGTGAATAGCTTCTTCAACATCGCTTTTAAAAGAATGGGGAAGCAACAACATAGCGTAAGAGTGAATGCATTTCTGTAGATGTAAGATGCGCTGGCAGTACGTGATTTCTGTAGTTTCATTGATGGTGGTTTCGATGAGAGCAGCGGTGTGGATGATGTTGACGAGGAGTAGAGCGGGAAAGGCACCCCTTTTGGTGAGGATTCTCTCAATTTCGAGAGCATGTCCTTCGCATAGAAGGGCAGCTTCAATATAGGAGGTGTTGTCAATTTCAGTGGCAAGGGTTCCGTAGTTTTCTGCGTCAGAGTCGGAGTCATTGTTGGCAATAGCGACGGGGGTGATGTAGGCAGTGGGGAAGGGCATGTCGAAGAGTTTAGTTGATCAAGTGCTTGTGCAGTTTGATTGACTGAAGAATAATCAGAGGGAGTTTTGCTTCTTATAAGCATTCAGAATTTGAGCGGAGTTTTTCAAGTTCTTCTCTGGGAGCCATTCGTTATCTCCCGATGAATATCCTTTCCAGGAAACAAGATAGCATCGGCAAATGCCGGTTCCTTTGTGAGAAAGAATTGCTTCTATTTCATATTCTTCTTCTTCTTCGATGATGTCAGGTGGTGGTTCGGGGAAGTTCGGGCCATGTACATCCATTTCACTATAGGATGATAAGACGGAAGCATGGAAAGTGGGATGAATTTTCCATTGTGGAGGGAGTTTGAGCGTAAATGTGATGGGTGATAAGACATCAATGATCAGGAAAGGTCCGTATCGTTTTGGCGCAAGTTTCCGCGATGGGAGTTTGAGTCTAAGATTAGTAGCGGATAGCCAAACCTTATCTCCGATCTTCCAGGGAATGTACTTCTCTCCTCGGGATCATTCGGCCATTGTTTGCATTGCAATGTTATGGCAGGCGATTGCTTCTTCTCTTATCTTTTGCAGGGATCGTACTCGATCTTCTGCTGCAGGGACAGATGAGTCAGGGATCAGATGAGGGATGGCACGTGGTTTGTATCCCATCATGAGATAGAAAGGTGATGCATTCCTTGCATCGTGTTTTCAGTGGTTGTGGACAAATTCGGCGATTGGTAGGTGTTCTACCCAATCTTCAGGATTATTGCAGCAATAGATGCGTAGGTACATTTCTAGTTCTTGATTGAGCCTCTCAGTTTGACCATCAGTCTGAGGATGATAAGCCATAGATGGGGCAATGACATAGTTGAGAAGTTGGGAAAGCTCCTTGGAGAAGCGAGATAGGAATTGCAGACCTCGATCCAAGATGACTTTGTCATGGAGTCCAAATCAGTGGTAGACATGTTTCAAGAATAGTTTGGCAATGCCTTCGGAAGTGATGGTTTTCAAACAAGGGATAATAATTACCCCCTTCATAAGGCCATGGTCTACCACAACCATAATACTGTCAAAGCCTCCAGAAACAGGGAGGTCAGTGATAAGATCGACAGAGACCTGAGAAAAAGGTCGAGTCACAGATGAGGGGATCGGGGCAAGCGGAGGTCAAACAGGATGGGTATCCGCTTTCATTTGCTGACAAAGGGCACAACCCTCTACGTATTTCCGAATATAAGAACCCATAGTGGGCCACCAGGCTTCTCATTTGACAAGTTCTTCAGTTTTGAATCTACCAGGATGTCCCACAGTGGGATGATCATGATACCTTTTCAGGATAACGGGACGATGTGCCGGTGAAATGTAGGCATGATTCTTAAAATAGAGGACATTCTCCTCAATTTTCCAATCAGAGAGTGCCAACTTCATAGGGGGAAGACACATGCCATCAAGGGCATTGGATGCGGTTTTGAAGACATGGTCGTCAAGGGGATCAGAGGATGACAAAACATCCTTCAGGTCGGTGTCAATAAGACGAAGGAATAGAGTGTCAGGGAGAAGAGTCTGGTCGTCGTTATCATCTTTGCCAGAGTCGTAGTCAGGTCAGCAAGATAGTGCATCAGGCACTGCTAGTTTAGTACCTGCAACATGATGCAGTTCAATGTCGTAAATAGACAAGATCAGTTGCCAACGTGCTTGATGATGGGTAAGCTTCTGGGTGCTTCTAAAGTATAGAAGATTCTTGTGGTCGGTGAATACCAGGATGGGGTGCGGGTTTCCTTCAAGGTAATGACACCATTCATTCAATGCCCGGATTACGGCAAGGAGTTCCCGATCAAAGATCTGGTAATTGCGTTCTGCAGGGTTCAAAGACTGTGAGAGGTATGCACATGGGTGATAAACACCATTCTCATCGGTCTGCAAGAGAATTCCGCCAGTTACTACAAGCGAAGCATCGGTAGCAATAGCAAATTGTTGGGAAGGATCAGGGTTACTGTCATATACGTACATTCAGGTCTGATCCATGGACATCTGGACACCCAATCCATACATCCTAGTCCACCCATCCAATCCAGCTCACATATCTAATCCACCCATCCACTCCAATCAATATCCATCCATATCTAATCCATATCCATATCCACTCAGTCCATCCATCCGATCTGATCCACCCATCCGATCCATGTCCATATCCGATCCGTGTCCATATCCGATTCATGCTCATATCCGAAACTATTCCCATGCACCTGCGCATTACTCCTTTTAGGTTAATACCTGTGTCCGGCTTTCGGTTATCTCTGCACCTCTGGCTTTCAGTTATCTTGACTTCCGTCTTGATAAGATATTTCGTACAAGTCTTATTTCCGAGTTCATAGCTTGTGTTCCGCAATGCCTCAAACATAGCCTCGGACTATCCTTACTTGCCTTTCGGCATGCTACCTACAGTATATAAACTTGTAGTACAACTCCTGCAGACCTTAGTCTGATTCATTGTTCCTACTTCTGTAATATTCCTTTGATTACTCTGTATCCTGTTATCATGTCTATATAACTCCATTTCCGTTCTTGCACTTGGGCTCCGGCCCTTGTAAGCTTCCGACTCAGGCCTATGGGATTACTCCCTAGGCCGGAGCTTTGATCCTATGTCCTATAATCTTTTCGGACTTCTTCCATCTCCGTCTATCATATGTTTCACCTCCAACTCTACCTTTGGTAGTCTTATACTGTCTGTTTCTATGCGGACCTTGTCCGGAGTGGTCTATACTATCCCTACACCATATCCGGACCTACTCCTCTCTAGTAGCCAACACTTCCTCTAAGATCCACAGAGCTATGCACATCTGATCATTTGATCATTTGATCATCTGATCACCCGCTCCTCTGCTCCTCTGCTCCTCTGCTCCTTGCTCCTCCGCTCCTCTGAGCTCCGGACCTTCGGACCCCTAGTCTCCGAATCCATCCTATCGTATCCTCTGACATCTATGGATCATC
>JABCPU010000716.1:0-29053 GCA_016800925.1 Suillus spraguei | reverse complement strand
GAGAGGATAACAAAAGAGAATTCTCGTTCCCTCCATATTTGTCGCCGATGTTCCTCTCATCGAGATCGTGGATTTGAAGGTCGTCAGTGGATAAAGAAAGAAGGTTGTTGGACAAAGAAGCACGAAACATATCGTTGGAAAATGAAGAAGGAAATGGAGTTCCCTGTTCCACAAGATCATTCGATATCGGAAGACTTGAGTCTGGACTGGACGCGGAAATTACTGGGTCTCTGGATCTACCTCTAAGGAAGGAGAAACTCCTCCCTCTCAAGGGAGAGACAGACCTTCCCCTCTCGCTTGAACGTGAACGTGGCCACCATCTCCTTGGCACACCATTCGGTGGTGTTTTATTTCCCGGGGATTCGTGACGCCACTGCAGTAGGTAACGGGACAAATCTGAGTGTTGATTTAACGAAGCAGATAGAAAAGGCGCCGAAGGTGACACCATCTCTGTAGGTGATGTCGGTGCAGATGAGATCTTTCTGTCATCATGGGGATGGGAAGTAAGTATAACAGATGGTGTGGGGGACGTGTCAAATTTTGTACCGGCCGGTGACAGAAGAATGGAGTCTCGAGGTACGCTAGCAATCGTGCGCGCACTCATATTCGTACTCCCATGTCCTCCACTGCCTGCGGGGAAATTGGACCTGATTGGGATAGGATGCGAGTTTCTTGTATAGTCGTTATCGTGAGATAGACCGATAATGCTATCTCCTGGGGAGGAATGCACGCTGTGAACAGGCTCTGGAGGGAGAGTGGTGAATGCTTGGTTTCCATTCGCACGGGATAAGGGTCGAGTATGGGAATGCGGTGACGATGAGGGAGATGAGTTGAGATGAGCTTCAGCAATACCTGAGGTAGTCCTGAAAGGAGGTGTGTTCATCGTCAGTTAGCTTCTAGGACTGAAAATAGTAGTGGAGTGACTGGAGTCGTGTGGTAAGTCGTCTAAAATGAAGGAAGAAAAAAAGAAAGAAGGGTATTTATCCGACACAGCGTGCAGTTCGCGGTGCTCTACAGAAACGATTTGGCAGTTCCAATGCTCCATAGTTAGCGCTCAGCGCTCATTGATCATTGCGTATATGTCAACTTGATCGTTTCATCATTAGTTACTTGCTTAATTCGGGCCCCGAGGTTTTGCTTGTTGGTGTTTTTGCTGTGCGACACTGTCACGGGTACAGATCTCTCGTCGCTCGAAATGAAATTCAAACACTTTGAATCCTTTTGAATCCCGGTCGTTAATGATCAACGTCGGTGCTGCACTCACTTCCCACCATATTGCAGTGTAAATTCGTACTACTGGGGAATGTAGCGTGCATCTTGTGTTCGTCTTGCCATATCGATCTCAGGCTAATCATGATGTTGGTTTTCAGATGCAGTATGAAATAGTGGTATTGTCTGACTGTGTCAAGCTTCGACCACCTTGTGCAGCCTTCTGGACTCTGTATTACCACGTTAATTCTCACTCAGACTGGGTTAAACACTACTCAACAAGTCCTCTCCAGCATCTTCACGGCCTCCGTACTATGTCAACTTCCACAATTAC
This sequence comes from Suillus spraguei, assembly GCA_016800925.1. Lineage (NCBI taxonomy): Eukaryota > Fungi > Basidiomycota > Agaricomycetes > Boletales > Suillaceae > Suillus > Suillus spraguei. Next base: position 27,510 of record JABCPU010000716.1, on the reverse strand, counting down.
TCTATGCCGCACCAGTGAATAAATTGCGCCATGCTAATACGTCGTCAAGCCGCGTTCACGGCCGCGTCAAACTTCATCCATGTCGCATTAAACCGCCTCATCCATGCACATGCCGCGTCAAAATAGCCACGCACCTTCTCAGACACTTTTGCTCCCGTGGAATTTTTCAATATGAGGACAAAGGCTTTGTGGCAGCGCCGACATTGTATCAGTATGGTGATGTGGAGAAACCTGATGGTCCGGTTTGATCCGATCTTCGTACAGGATTGGCCAGCTCCAAGTCAAGATTTGAAGTCAAACCTTCATGAGAATTTCACCGCAATGTCACGCTGTCTCTTCACAAGGCGATAACATTTTCTGCGGTGTGAAGAGCAATGCACCCGTAATTATAGACCTATGTGATGATCTGGTGAGTGATCGTACTACCTGCTTACTTTCAGCTTACTTCAAGGATTGTTGCTCCAGGCTCAGCGCTGTTTCATCGACCAGGCCATGTTCTAAAAGCTCTAGACCAGTTATTTATGCGCTCCGTGTATTTAATAGGCGCTATTCTTATTCATAGTAACACGGGTACTAAATTTTGTTGACTCCTCAAATAATGTCCTCGGGTACCATTACTTGAACTTCCTCGAGTAGTAATTGTCTTCACCGCGGTGGTTGTGTGTACGTCACTTGAGGCCAAGAATCTGATCCATGGCAGTGTGCTCAGCGTTGACGTTGACGTTCTCACATCAAATTTCTGATCGATTTCAAACACATAATAACCGGCTCATCAGACCTATCGCCACAGCTTGCCAGAGGGGCACAGCATCACCTGCGACTCCAGTGCCTGCATACTGCGCGCGGCGCCCATCTATCTGCGCCAAACTAAAATTTCATATCTTTTCATCTCATTTTCCGTATCTGCATATTCAACAACCTTGAAGTAGATATCATCATCCCCACCAGTGTTGCATATTCCATGTTACCGAAACTCCTGGCCATCGGAATGGTTTATCGGCGGCTGTGTTCCTATGCGTCCTGGAGGTCTCTAAGAGGGAGCAACTGAACGAGAGGGAGCAACTGAACGAGAGGGAGCAACTGAACGAGAGGGAGCAACTGAACGAGAGGGAGCAGCTGAACGAGACGGATGATAGACGCTAACATCCGGCAGTGCCAGGCTGAGTTCTCCAAATCTGTCGATAAAGCTGGTTGATGTTAGCGCCGACATACAAATTCTCGCCAAGAGATCTGGTCTCGCTGGGGTATTGACCGATGGGTGATAAAAAATTAATAGACATAGCAGCACAGACAAAAAGACCGCCTGCCTTAAAGGCCAAGATCTTGAATTCGGCCTCTGACGAGCAAGGCTTTGGGTGTGACCCGAAAACGGCGGAACGACATGCCCGCATGTTGTCAAGTGATGCTCCCAGAAAGGAACAAACGTCTTGTACAATGTCTACATCATGTATGGTGAGGGAAATTTCAAGGTGGCATGACCGCACGTATATGGGCCTTCGGGCAGCTCGTAAATATCAGGTGGATGATGGCATTGGCTGGTCTGGGCCCGAGAATGTCTCCATGAACACCATAACCAGTCTTGCCGCCTCTTCAGGAAAAAAGTACTCATCAAGAGCATCGATAATGATGGTATAAGGCGTCTCCTTACGGAATCTTGGAATGTGCAGTGGATTGGTGATTAGCTCTCGCATCTGGTCAACACAAAATTTTCAGACGATAAGAGAGTCTCGTCTTTCTCGATCGCTTGCGCGATATCGGCTCGAATACACGGGAAATCCAATGAGAGCTTATATGTGATGGTGGAATAATCTTACCAGCAATTTGTGTGCTTGTGCGAGAAAAAGAACGTGACGACAAGTCTTCCAGCTCTTTTCATCTGGTGAACGCGATGAATGGCTTTCCAACGCCGGCGAGGCCATTAAGCCAAACATTCGTTTAGTCACGTCGGTCGAGGACTTCCTTCAGAAGTGCAACACGCGTGTTCTCCATGCATCGTGAGTGGGGTTGCCAGGCATTTTTCGGAATCAAAAATATCACTATGTTCTACGGCATCGCATAGACTCTTTCATGCATCGTTAGAAGACAAAATATGTACTTGACGGCAGACGACAGACTTACTGATCAGATCGCAATGTGTCAAGCAGAGCGCTGAGTCGCCGACGACTCCGTTGAGCTCAGGCTGTGTCCACCTTACATAACTGACAAGAAGTTCAGCGCATCATTTTGCTCCTGCTGCAACCTTCCTAACGGCCGACCCAAGTCGCTTCGAGGCCGAGAGCATATTTTCTATGACTTGCTTTCGCGGCGACGTGACATAACTGCCTATTAGTCCTCTCATACGCGTATCGCCTCGCATTTTTGCTCATCATTTCACCCTGGTCTGTCGATATTGATGTCGAGATGATCTAGGCAGATAGAGTGTTCGTGGAAGTGGGACATTATGCATAACGATGTTGTGACATTGACCTCCTGCCAACGTGACTGAATTTCGAAGAGCAACTAAGTTACATGACCTCTATTTACCAAAACCTGAAAGTATATGGAAAGCCAGACCACCGTGCTCTACTTCCAAGGCTTCCACTTCTCAGAAGTGGTTAGAATGGTTCTTTTAGTACTCTACTGTGTAACAACTGTATAATTTACCCACTTTCAAGAAAAATACCACCCTGTATATGCATCAATTATGGTATTTGTAAAGTTTTTCTCGTGTAAAAATGATATTTCACTTCCCTATTCATCAATTGTAGATGAGCGGTCCTGTTCTCCTGGTATGTTGTATATTTCAATTTTTCGTAAATAATGACAATTCCAAAAAAAGAAAAAACTGTGTTCGTGCTCGAGTCTATATAGTGAAAACCGCGAAGTTATTTGTTATTTTTTGGGTACATAATACATCTGGTGCTACAAGGACCTTTATAGGGCCAAACAAACGGTGTAATATAATACTCAAGTTCTGAGGCACTCTATATTGAAAGAAGCAAAAATGCGAATGTGTTTTTTATATGTTTTTCCTGTATTATATATACAAGTCTCTGGAGCTTGTATTGGAAAAAACCGGGGTTTTATTGCGACATATTATGTGTACATAGCATACACTAATACTTTTCTACAGTAAATAGGTGGATATAGTATGGTGATGGGCAGGAATGTGCTGGGAGGAGTGGGAAATGTTGAGATCCAGGAGATGACCAAAAATGGCTATGTTTTGGGTGTAGTGGCGAATTTCTCACAGTCTAAAAAATGCGGAAAGATGCCATCCGATGATCCGAGGGTGATGCACAAGTGATGCAACCAAGTAATGATGCATCCTGGTGATTCACCATATATTAGCAGGCCTAGCATTGTAGCAATGAATGCATCACTACAATCCCAACACTTTGATGCAGGAACCTGTGCTTCTTCCTTCCGAAATTGGCTCTGGCCATACTTATCATTTGCGCTGGCGTGAATTGCCAAGATCATGGAACTTATTAGTCAGGGAGGGATGGCCTGAACAAGCTAAAGTCTTTAGTCACGACTTGGACAAGCGGTTTGGCAAAAGCAGTGAATTGTGCCTGCCTGGTCCTTGGATGTCGTATACAGTTTTGCCAGTTCTGCAGGTTATAACCGACAAAATGGACACCCTGGTGGTAACTACACTGGTAACACTGAGATCTTTTGCAGCGCAACGTTTCCGCGCCAGAGAACACTCCGGGGCCCGGGGCCAGTGATACACTTCCTGGATCTGTGCTCCACTTCAGCTTGAGTCACTGCTCTTGCATATTTGATAGTAGTAATTGAAGGTCCGACTTGCCATTTCTACTTGACTTCGTGTGACAACAGGTGACAACCTTGCCGTCAATCATGCTGGTGATTTCGGTCATAGTAAAAGCAAGGGATAGTAGTATATCTAGCTCAAACGCCCTGGTCATACATCCACCTTGAAGTTCGTTCCTCGCTCACACCCTTCATGACCCTAGTCTCAAATGACCCGAGTCGGTGGCCGTCCATTGATTCGGATCGCATTTCAAGCTATATTATAGGTTAGTAGAGAGCTGAATGACGGCTTGATGTCTCGATTTAACATTGACTCGGGTTTTACAGTTGCTTCCTCGGCTGTGGTGATATATGATTGGGGTGAGCAAAATAGTATTCCAGAACCGTTTGTCCTCATAGTCTCTACAGCACTGACTTTTGGACGAGAGGTAGGTTGATGCTATTACAGGAGGAGCCATTTCACTTAGAATATCCCTACAGATCGAACTAGTCTGGGTGAGTAGAGTTTCAAGTCATAAGAACAGCATACTACGATACAATCACAATTCGTTTGTCACAGAGGCAACGCTGCTCCCTTATGACTTTCTTATATCTGGGCGTATGTAGTCTCTGTCATATGTCTGCATGGCGGGTCGTGCTAACTTGACAGTATCCTAGGTGCGCTACATTGGAATATTATGGGCTATGTATGTTCAGAATGCTAAGGATCGGTGTTGTACTCATCGGCCATCTCTCGCAATCAGCGTCGGGATTCTGGGTATGTTTCCTTATACACGCCGTGTTCCTTTCTTCTGATCTGCAGCGTACAGCAAATGTTCAGACAATATCGGGGACAGATATTGTGAGTTCTCTGCACTAATATCTGCCATTTCCATTTAACCAACTACATTCTCGTGCAGTAGTAAGTTTTTCACTAATTTCTTGGTTCAACATAATGACTGCCACAGCTGTGAGTTTGTTTCGGACTAATGATTATTTGTGGTTGATCACAAACTGCATTGGTTAGGTCTGATTATGTTCATTGCAACAACTTGGATGATTCTTGTCGTAACTGTAATACTGGGTAGTGAGTTATGCAGCTGCGATATCCCAGTGATATTTATTTGACTGAAACTTTACAAAGTCATCATGATTGCTCGATTAAATGCCATGTATCAGCGATCCAGGACAGTGCTGATAATTCTCATTGCCATTTTCGTGGCTGTCTATGTTCCCGTCGGACTGATCACTGCGATAACAACAAAACAAACTTCAGGGGGTAAGCGCAATTATAGACGAACGATACAAGGCTCATTGACAAATACCAGAGGAAGTCATACTTTCTGGCACTCATCAGTGCACTCATAATCGCAGAGGTGGTCCATTTTTGCTTCAGATTACTTGGGTAATCGGCAATACTGTATGGGAGGTCATCGCGCTGTGTTTTGCGGTCTGGATTGCTGTAAAGCACTTTCGTGAACTGCGACAATACTCAACAGGAGGCATTGTCGGGGACTGTCTTGCGGTGTTAATGAAAACTCACGTTTTTTACTTTTTGAGGTGAGCTCATAATGCCACATATGGTTCTCTTTGTTTCCTGAAGGTTCGCACATACCAGCTTCGCTGCTGTAACTTGCTTCCAGCTCAGTTATCTATCCCACAGGATCGCACCGGTATGTCCATTTGTTACTGACCTTTGCATGCAAGTCCGGTTCATCTTTTTGACTAAATAGGGCCCATATTCCCTTAAATATATCATTTATCATGCTGTTGCTCAAAATTTCTTATCCGTGCAGTTGTTTGTGGTAGGGCCACGTTTGGTTCTTGGCGTTCGAGAATATCACGCCAAGCTTAGGGCCGACTCTGATATGGCAGTCGGCATGACTTCAATTACTGTCCTGGGGCGTGTGCATGTGTCAACAAGCAGTAGTGTGTAACATGGGACGTGATTGTTACGATTAATGGTTATCGGGTACTCTGCAGAGAGCGGGATATTTTCTTTGGTCATGAGCTGCGTTGTGGTACTTTATTTTTTTAACATTTAAATTGTTGGGTATTTCTGAACGGCGACAAGTCTAGACAAACGAATACGTATCTTGTTACTTGCGTCGCTGCCCGTGCGAGTAGGTTCATATGCTATGACTCGATTATCGATACAACACCTTGTGAAAATAACCATCATCGTATCACCAAAGGAGTGGGAAACTGAAAAAGGCCCACCGGGGGATCATACTTCCGGGGGGAGTTCTCATTCGCATGTACAGCACTTAGTAAAGTTGTCCCATTTAACAAGTTTCGGCCTAATGCCTGGTACCGTCCTGAGGACAATTTATACGACTTGATCTGTCGAAAATGGATTTTGTGGTGCCATTTCCAGCTCATCATAGCTAAATAAGCACTGGTCAAATGCAAATGCTGGAGCTTACGAGAAGCACTGGATGAGTGCCAAGGGCGGAACTGCCGAAGCATTGTCAACACTGAGGAGCTGCTTCCTCTGTCTGCACCTCTACCGCAACGGCTCTAGTTCAGCATCATTGCAATGAACTTCCCGCGGACCAGGATTTGGATGTCAGTGATGTACTAATTGGATAGAGATATTGGTTTTCAGGGCCAGTATAACACATGATGGAAAACAAATTTTATTCATGCTACAGGGCGCGTCTTACTAGGAATCAGTTGACGCCACTACTGTCGCTGAGGGTAGAGAGGGCACTGTTGATCAGTCCACATGCACCGTTTGACAAGGGTCTGCAAGCGAACCAGAATGTGACCTGTGGGAGGCCGTGGGTCTGATGAGGGAGGTGCTTGATGGAGATCGAACCGCACTCGGGAAAACATATTGCAGTTCCTATTCGTACCGAGTTCAAGTGTTATACTTTCAAGCACGCATTTTTGGTAGGGTTTTTTTCGTTCGTTGGTTGGATTCGCTCACTCATATTTGTCGTACCAGAAATGGTTCGGTGCTAATCGGATCAATCATTACGATGTTGTCAGACAACCTAAGTACCGGTCCTGACCGGTGGTGCGCATGACGAAGTGATGTTGTGAGGGAAATGCGTTAGCCTTGATCGGTGATGGCCGTTCATTCATTTTTTGTTTTGGGGTTCAAAATCATGGTGCCAGCACCTCGACGGAGTGGTAGCGACCTCAGGTAACTCCTGATAGCTCCATTGATCCACAGAATTCGACGGATGCACATGAAAAAGGACGGTGTTTGTGCGATTGGATGGATAGTGCCACCATACTACTTCGCTGTTCATGGATAAGAAAATCAAGGAAGATGAGCGAAAAAAACACGCCATTGCCAACAAGACCACACACAGGAAAGCTATAAAGTCTTCGCATTGTCAGTGAATAAGTAACAACAAAACTTAAAGACATCGAACATACAAATCTATCCAGTGCAATATCATGTACACCGTAAGTCTCGCTTATTCCATTGCATCATCAGTATCGTCATCTTGACCTCCGCTCACAGGTCACTGAAGTCCCTGTCTCTCAAAACTGCGGCTCGAGCAGCTGTGCGGGCGGTAGTTCGTGAGTCGAACTCCAATTCTACTCTTGTGCAACGTCTGGGTCTGATTCAGAATGGACAGGTGCCAATGCAAGCCAGGAGAGTGCAAGTGCTGAGTACCAACTACTGACTCGAACGGGTGGAGAGCGGCCTTGGTGTTTGGTTGGAATGGTAGTATTATTAGAGAATGGTCATGAAAGAGTCAAAGTTTGAATTTGCGTGTTAATACGGATGTGGAGTTTGTAGTGACACCCGTGTGATCAGCTTCATCCTGAGTTCGTTGTTTCGGAGCAGGCATACCGTGAGCGCCTCAAGTATTTGCTCTCCTCGCTTCCTAAGGGGCTTGCCCATAACTAGCCCAGCAGATGGCACTCCATGGATAGCACGTGGACAACAGCTCTCGACTAGTGTCTGGTGTAACATTAAACATTGAATCATTGAATCGCATGTGGCACCAACAACCATACCGTAACGCAAACAACTCCTCCTGCCAGCGCACCCACCGGATTTCCATCCCCATAATCTACTTCCTAGCCGATCTTCGCTAACTCAACCACCACTCTTGCCATCCTCGGCGCTCCATGCTGTAATTGACGAGTAATATGCGTGGCTTTCAGTAGTAATTGCACAATGCACAGTGCAGAACTATCTGAGCTCTGATCTGTTGCCTTGGGCCTCGCAGTATGGGTACAATCGGTGTATGATATTAGCCCGCCGGTAGACGCTCACCGCATCACCTACTAGGTAACGCTATCATAGCATGGCGTGCAACGTAGTCTAGGTTGAACGCCATGATATGATAGCTGAACTTGCTAATAAGTTAGCTTAAAGTTAAAGTTCCCAGGCTTGAATGTGTACGATTGACATTCCATACCTGGTCCCTTAGTCAGGCTAACTTTACCGTATTGCATGTATGTAGTCGCAAACCTCGTCGTCTTGTGAATCGGAGACATTGCGGACCTCAACTTACGTAAAGACCTGAAAACTTATTAATAGTCAGCGAGGGAATCCTTGCTTAATTCTAATCGATCAGCGAGCGGCAGCCAGCAAAGACACAACGATGTTGCTACCTCTCAACAAGACTCAACTATTGTGCCTGGAGTCCAAATCTCACAACAGCGCTGCAGCCAAATCGTTAAATCTCGGCGATCATATCGGGACAGTCGTTCAGGTCACCATCAGAAGCAAAAACGCAAGGTAATAAGACAACTACTGAGGATAATTTCAATTGCATCTTCTGAGGCTTAACCACGTCTGGTTTCCAGGCCTTCGAAGGTGGAACTATCCATATTTGCTATAGAGCAGCACGACATTACGGTAAGCGCGCATTAACCATAACGCATGCTGCGAGCTCGGCGGCCAAACCTGAAGTCACTCACATATTCATTTAATGTCTTTGAAGACGGCCATAGAGACACTATTACTTGGGCACGTCAATGGTTCTGAATCGGAGAAGCTTCCAAAACGCGTGGTCATTCGAGAAGACAGCCTACTGGGATATGTTCTTGTTGGCGGTGAGGAATCGCATTTTCTGTTTTGTTGATTTATCTTATTCAGGCCCAACTTTCAATTTGACTTTCGAGCTAATTGTGTTCGTTAATTATTTGTAGAACGACGGAAATGGACGTACGGGCGACGCAAACAATTCTACTGGGGCAGACATCCGTTAAGGAGTGGCGAAGACAAATGGGTTTTCTACTTTGAGACCACGAAATTGCAGGTTAACTATACAGGGCGTCAAGGATAAGTTTTTTTTCTAGACCGTGGCCCAATGTCTATCAAACTATCTGTAACAACACTGTCGCTCGGCTGTAGATCTCCGGGTGCAAGCGATGCGAAGGTTCGAGGTACTATCGGGAGTGACAGCCATTCTACCATACTGCTCATACAAACTGTATCCATGCATGCCCCGCATTTGCGTGGTCAAACGCTGATAAGTTGCTTATACAACAGAGTGCTTTCCCCTCGTGTATGCGTCCGTCCAAAGCCTACTACAGCCAAAGACCTGCAGGATAACTTTCAACATGCATGTTATACAGATTCGGGCTCATCCATAGATCCCTCGTAGATATGACATCCCACTGGAAGAAGAAATACCGCGAGTATATCTTCATTACTGAGCATTTAACAAATATCAGGCTGCTGAAGGAGGGTATATGCGTATACAACGTCGTCGCCATTTACATCAAACGAACCGGAGTATTCAGAATATACTCCTAGAGACATCCACCCACCCCTGAAACAAAGCAGGAGGCTCATGCTGTGCAAACCTCTGCTGGAATCCACAACGTCCTGGCTTATGCGTACGAGGTATGAAGCCCGGCTTGGACGTGCTACCTTGAGATTCTGTGGGTGGTTGAACAACAGGGATGGTCTTCCAGGTGGTACCCATCTTGTATAAGATGAAGTAGCTACACATGAGTTGTCACATACCAATATTGAGTCTGAACGGGGGTGACATGCTGAAAAGTCGGTTGTACCTTTCAACTCCAAAAATGGACCAGAGACAGCAGAATCCTGAGTACTCTTTATGTCGACGACATTGACAAAGCTGGTCTCCGGGCATGTAAAATCTAGTTGCTCCGTTATCGCAAGCGGTTGAACACCTTGTTGATGCTGAAGGAGACGCCTCTGCTCCCGTATGACGGCGCTTTGCGTCATGAGCAGGTCAATGTACTCTTTAATTTCATTAATCTGCCCTCGCAGGAAAACTACTTGATCCTGAACAAATATGAACGGTTTAATTAGACGCCAAAGTTCCTAGGATTTACTTACCTCTGTACCGAGGAGGCCAACGCTGTCATGATCAATGTGCATAGTTACGTTAGCTTGAGGTCCGTAAGCGACTGAGAAGGGTGGCCGAATGAGCGAAATATATGGTCAAATGCTTTGGGAAAGAGTATGATCTAGGGAATGTAAGGACATTAACTGCACAGGATTGCGCCTTTATACAATGGTCTGATGGCAGGGCCAGGTGGCAGGCACTGACTGCTGAAACGAGATCTTCAAGCTCTTGATCCCCACAGGTCGCCGATTTGCACAGCCCTGGTCCCTGCCTATCATGCATATGGTTGGGTGCAAACGATGGCCAAGCATTACGGTATGACGTGGAATTTGGATTCTTTTTGTTTCACTGTGTGGGAATGATACTATCAGGCACCCATCAAGACATGCCGGCCTGGTGACTGCCGCTGAAGTGCTGAAGTTCGACACAAAAAGATACTAAGTCACCATCGCAGTCATCATCAACAATGACAACACTCACTGATACTGGTACTTATAAGAGGTCCCAACTGCAGACGGTGATCGAAAGTTCTTTCGTATAGACATGCATCATACACGTCGAGGGAGAGCGACTCGGAAAAAAATCCCTCTGCCACTGGCTGGCAGTGACTACCATCAGATAATGTCGAGAGTACCAAGGCAAGCACGTGGCGTACTGACAAAGCGTCAGTAGCGGAAATCCCGAAATAATAGATCTTACGCCCCTGCGCTCGACGTCTGCTCTAAATTTAAGCTTCGTATCTCGAACTCGTAGCCTCATTCACAACAGATAAGCAGCATAAGAATAACTGTGAAAATAAGTTTGATACTGCTCTTCGATGAATTGGAGCTTTAGGGCTGAGGCTAGGAAATTTGGTTATCGACATGTCGTGCTTGTTGATCAAGCCAAGTGTAGCTTAGTCAGCACCTGTCCCTCGCTGCGACCCGTGGATTAAATGGTACGGAGTCACTACCATCGTTGGCATCTCGATTTGTCTTGCAGTAAGTACTTTACACTGATACAAAGGACGCCCCGCTGCATTAACTTCGCAATTAGAAGGCTGCGCTTGGTCAAAGGGAGGATATACATCCCCAAGTAGGTTCTTTGAGTGATCAGAATCTGGTTTGGAGAAAAGCAGTATATCAGGGAAGGCCGGAGGTATACGGGGAGTGCTATCTTGGAACAATGCCCCCATCAGCTTCATCCAGTAAGTGTAAACACTTTCCACGCTCGTAGTTCTCCATTCGTCAATTACGTCCGATTACATTTGTTCTAGGCTGAAACAAGCAGGAGTCCGACGAATCTGTGTATCTTGTGGTTCCAACGAATCATCCGCTTTTCACTTACGCTGTTACACGGATTCTTCGCATAACCTGGTATATATTTCCTTTCACAGCATCCTGATACCTCTCGACCGTCTCCTGGTGCCACGTTAATCGTCGTCCGTACGTTTCTCCGAGATGGCGATTACCTCCATCGTGATTAGTTGCTACTGGTGTTTTTCATCCCAGACGTTTAAGTGGGAATGTTATTGAAGACATATTTATGCTGTAACTTTGAGGAGGTCATGAGCGTTTATGGCAGCCTTTGCAGAGGAAGTAGTGGAACGAGTTTCATGCGAGGCAAGTAAACCTTAAGTATAATTGAACTGATAATACAACATCTGTACAGCGCCAAGAAGTATGGTATTAGCTGAGCGCAGATTTGCGCAGATGATCAAGTGTAGCATCCTGCTTTTCCTCCACTATCGGGGGCCGCCAAGGTCCGTTAGGAAGGCGTTGAGTGACATCATTAACGTTAAGCCCATCTGTCGAATGCGCTACTGAGGATGCGGAGGAATGTGCTCGCCCCATGTAGCCCTCCCTCGGAACCGGCGTTCAATGCCAAGATTTCATTGACGATCGATGTTGTAATTTGGTGACGAAGCCTTGGCGGATACCGAGATCTAAGCTGCAGATCTAAGGTAGTCATGCTGTTCCATTCTTCAGATGCGGCTGCCGTGCGGCAACATATATCCTTTAAGGATATGCTTCCCCCTTCCCCTCACATTTTTTGTCATGATAAAGCTCGAAGACAGGACTACCGACTACGATTCAGGATTCCAGTAACTGCGTGTTATACATTTGATCAAAGAGGACGCGCCGCGCCGCAGCAACCACTTGTAGTTGAATAAAGCAGCGATGAAGAAAAAATATGCCACTCTAAACGCCTATAACCCACGAGCCTCCAGACGATTGCGGAAGATCTTCTGGAACTGCGGAACGTACTCAAGGTCCATGAGCGTGGTGTGTTCCCCAGGCACCAATGTGTATGCCACCTCGCTTCGGCTGAAGCCAGACCATGCCTCGCCCCGGCTCCAGCCAGTCCATGGCTTGAGCTGGTTGTTAAGCCAGTCAACGTTGGATCCGGCAAAGGCAGTGGTGTAAAAGACATCGACTGCGGCTGAGGAGCGCGTATGTGAACAAGCGATTCTGGAGCGAGAAAGTGAACGACTTACAAACTGAGCCTGTTGGAATGTAATCTACTCCGCAATTGATGAGAGATATTGCGACGTCCGTCCATTTGTCAAGCTTCTCGAGTGTCAACTGGAGCTCGACGATACGTTCAGGAGGCGACAACTTCCATACGAACTCGAGCTGTTCCTGCCTCGTGAGCATCTTCACGGACGGATGCAGGTCATCAACATCAAATCTCGACAAGAAACCGAGGAAGGCCGCCAAATTCAGCAAGGCGGCCGTCCAATCAAGCTCGCGCATGCGGTGAGAGATATTAGGAGGAATGTTGATGGGGGCGAAGAACTTCACTTCTTCGCCCATGGCCTCGAGCCGTTTGGCAACTTCAAATGCGACGGCACCACCATAACTGTAGCCTGCGATGGCGTATGGTCCCGTCGGCTGTATCCTCTTGGCTGCTGTTGCATAGCAGGAAACCATCTCATCCATGGAGGTGAAGTATGGGTGGCCGGGATCGAAGCCACGAGCACGGAAAGCGTAGAAAGGACGCTCATTCTGGAAGTATTTGGCAAGATTGACAAAAATGAAAACCTCTCCAACACCAGGGTGAACGAAGAAGATAGGCGTCTTATCTCCGGTCAGTGAAAAGGGAACTATGGGGTCGTACTCCTCAGTCTGGGTGCCCTTACAGAGTAAGGAGTCGACGTAGTGGGCTAGGCTTGAGAGAACGGGGTGCTTCAGGATTTCAATGGCAGGGATCTCAGGCAGGCCGAAGTATTCCTCTCCTTCGCGCTTCAGCCTGCAGATCATGTGTCAGTGAAAGTGGCTTAAAAGCTGAGGCAGATATACTTACCGGATAGCATCAAGAGAAGTAGCGCCGATTTCGAAGAAGTTATCGCTCACTGACACCTCGCTTTCCACCAGGTTGAAGATGCCGGCGAATATTTTAACAAACACCTTTTCCGTCTCAGTGGACGGAGCGATGAAGGAGATGCCACGTGCTGCGCTGAGAAGCTCTTCAGAATGGGCGATGTGCTTCGCAAGTTGGCCTCCCTTGAACATGCTCACGAGACGCGCACGAGATAGTTTTCCGAGAGTAGTCTTTTCCATCTGGCTCATAGGGATGGGAATGATAAACCGAGGTGGCAAGATTATCATCTTCACACAGATATCACGCAAGGCCCTGTGCGTGGCGAAGAGCTCTGTGGAGGCATTTGCTCCATCAAGGTCAAAAATTGGCGAGTAGAAAATGATGAATCCTTCGGTCTCCTGGCCAGGAGCGCGGTAGGGACTAACGGCGAGAAACGAGTGCATGACCCCTTCAACGGTCTGGAGGTTGGTTTCGAGCTCAGGGATACCATGTGAAATACCATTGACAATGATGGTATCCTTTATACGACCGCCAAGGCGCATGACGCCATTCTCGATAATGCCAACATCGCCGGTGCGGAACCAGCCGCCCTCAATGAAGCTAGAGGACGTGGCCTCGGCATTGTTGTAGTAACGTACGAAGACCATCGGTCCGCGAATCTGAAGCTCGCCACTTTCACCGTCGGGGCGCAGGGTGATACCATCCATGGGGTCCACGATGCGCATCTCGCAGTCATTGAGGGGACGTCCGAGATCAAGGAACTCGCGAGCGGGCTCGGTTGCGAGGACATCCAAAGGGTAGTTGTAAATGCACCCGGCGCTGAAAAGGCCCATTAACTGAGACATCAATATGCTTATAGTATCCTCACCAAGTTTCTGTCATTCCAAACCCGGGGGCAATCACCAAGGACACAGCAGAGGGGTTCTTGCTAAACTTTTTCATCATGGTAACGAAGGCTTGCGCGGTCTTAGAAACAGTGGCTTCGCCTCCGCTGTTGATCCTCTTGATAGAGGACAGGTCGAAGCACCCGAAGAGGTCGCTGCGCTTCTCCAGGTCACGAATGAGCTTGGAGAGTAGGAAGTTCGGGCCGAAAGCAAGTTGGATGAACTAAAATGAATGATAAGAGACACGTTTTGTGGTTTAGTGTTGGCATACCTGTTCATCGATCAGACGGAGCAGCCGCAGAGGACTGGCAATAATAGCAGACGCATGCACATGGAGTTGCGAAGCACCATGTAGCAGAGGTGTAAGGTGGAATTCCAACGATCCCCCGACGTGATCAAATCCGATCCCTGAATGTCACGATCAATTTCAGAGGAAAGTTGGATGATATTAGCCTTACAGTTCAAGATTTTGGATTTGGAAGTCATGCCATAGTTTTGCCCCTGGGCACGGCAGGCAGCTAGGATGGTCCGGTGCGTGTGGACAACTGCCTTCGAGAACCCAGTTGACCCTGAGGTAAGGAACATGATGGCATCATCGTCCGGCTTAGCCTCATGTGCAACCCAGTCAGCTTCGACAACAAATTTTTCCCCCGATGATTTTAATTGGGAGAATAGGTGAACCTCAAGACCGGATATGGAAGTGATCTGCTCAGCTCCAGGTTCGCTGGTGAGCCAAGTTGCGGACCCAAACAATTTTTTGATATGCAAAATATGGCCCTCCTTGTGCGCCTGTTGGGAACTAAGTGTGGGCTGTAAGCAGGGCAAATAGCCAGCCAGCAGACACGCCCAGACAGCAGCCATATTATCTTCATGCTCTGTCAGGTACACCACAATAATTGAGCCTGTTGGTTTTCCCCACTCGAGCATGGCCCGTGCAAGGTTGCGAACATATTGGTTGAACCCGCTGAAGGTCTTCGTCTGAATTGAGGAGTTGGATGAGCTTATGAAGCCAAGCTCATGTAACGGATACCAGTTGGCAGCTTGAGTGATGACGTCGTGGAGAGTACTTGGTGCGGTAAGGAAGTCAGTGGTGGTAGCAGGAAAGACTGCCACAGTTGCCATAGTAAGTTGCGTCTCAAGCCAGATTCAAAAGTACAGTAGACTTGCTCTATATAATGCATGTCGTAACAATGCATAAATAGTGCATGGACTTTTCAGGATCCCAACGATATTCCATACTATGTAATTGTATGTATATTGCATATTGCGCCTTGGCATGGCTTGTATGCATTATGAAATACGAAATTATGTAATAGGGTGGGACATAATATACTTGTTCTGCTTGTGTGGCATTGTTTCTTTGAACTATGTATAGAAGCCAGCGAGCAATTACAACAATATCATATACAAAATCCTAAACCTCAAGCTTTTGGTCAATTACCAACTCTTGAGGAACTTTTAGACCCTACTGAGGAGAGAAAGATGGGAGTTGCCCTGCATTTGAAGATGGTGACAAAGCCATTGTAGATGAGGTCCGTCACGTCATGAAATGCCATTGCAAGTAGCGAAATCATCAAGAATGATGATGACAACAACAACGACAACAACGATTCAGCGCTGCAGCGGCTGCCATCAGTCACATGGACAGATCTTCTCCATTTGTGCCAGCAACTCAAAGTTGGATGCATGCAATATGGTGATTCACAATTTTCACTTAACTTAAACTTATCATCACAACTTCGTAAATTTCGTGCTCAACTACAATGAGAAGAAATACTTAATGCTAGACAGACCTCTCTAGAACAAAATTTCTCCATATAATTAGCAGATACTATAGGTAATTATGTCACACTTTGGCGGAGGTCACATTATGTCACGAAAGTGTGTCATATATGGTGTTGCGTATCTCTCATAATGCATGACCTTTTGGTGGTTCCGACCGTATGCATTATGAGCAAGTCTACTAAGTAACTATACATTAATATTACAAAGGTTGGAAAAGTGTGTCCAGAAAGTTGAGTATTTGGCCACTCGTCACCCAACTACCACGTCAACTTCCGCTGATTTCGGACACGGTCGAGCACATATGAGAGAATGATTGACTACATCGAGCAGATAGCCAGCAGGCAGAGATACCCGTCCCAGAAGGTCGGGACCCTGCTTGTGCAGTACGAATAGTCGCCGGGCGTTATCGCGTCTACACGTCATGCTGTGTTGTTATGTGTCTCTTTCCTCACTACCACGACAACTTTTGCTTTATGTGACTGAATAGGATCGACGCTACACCATAAATTGATGATACAGTTGAAATGGTCACGCCAAAATGCATTATGCGATATTTGTCACATAACTGTGACGCGTGTGACCTCCGCCAAAAGTGTGACAAAAAGTTATCAATAATTTCTACGCAAGCATCATTAAAACGTGAAGAATTGTTCTAGACATGTTTTTTTTGGCGTTATGCAGTTCTTCGCGTCGTATGTTAGCGCGAAACTTTCGAAGTTGTGAAGATAAATCAAGTGAAAATTGAGGATCACCATATTGCATACATGCAACTTCGAGCTGCTGGCACAAATCAAGGACATCGTTGCGCGTGACTGATGGACCCACGTCGCCGTCGTCGTCATTGTCAGAATCAATTTCGAAAACTTCGCCATTTGCAATAGCGATTTCACGACGGACCTCATCTGCAATGGATGATCGATGAGTCACCACCTTCAAATGCAGAGAAGGCTTGTCATAAAGTTTGCGCTTTAAGTCCAGAGACATTTTCATGCAGTATGGTATTGTTTCAATTGCTCGCTGGCTTCTATACATAGTCAAAAGAGACAATACCACTGAGGCAGAACAATAGATTTATGCACTATGTTATTATTTATTTATACACATGTCCCACCCTATCAAATCAATACCTCATAATGCATATTGGGTATGCAAACCTTATGCATTATGTGTCGAATTACTTGGGAACAACGTCTGGATCCACAAAAGTCGATGCATCATGAGACTTATGCATTGTTAACATATGCATTACTCGAGTACTTGTATCGTCCTCAACACACGCCAGGGAGCCTCACAACACGAACTGCACAGTAACGGTCCTGCGGATTGGAAGACTTGCGCATCTAAAACGGCCGGCGGGAACGGCGAACTGGTGGGAATCACTCCTTCACCAGGGCATTTGCGAAGTCGGAGACGCGGTGGGGGACACAGGTGTCCCCCTCTTCCTAGTTAGTAATGTCCTATATAGGGTACCACACCCCAAATGGACAGAAATTGGATTTTACAAAAAAACATATGCATGATGACCATTTCAACTGTATATATTCGACATGTCAATGTGTTCACATTGGAGTTGTCCGTGTATCCAATAGATAGATGCCATCTTCCGCAGAAGTAGTGTTGGCACAAGATGTGAACACATTCAAGTTGATACGAATATCGCCGATTTCTGATGTGGTAATGAATCCGCCGTATGACCAGAATTTCCTTTGTCGATCTAATATCTTGGTGGTGAGTTCAACTACTGCTACTGACGACAACTGCCTCACTCAATCCAACACATTGCTTCGGAAACAAACGACATAGTATAGTCCATTCTGGCTGCAATTCACAGTACACACTCCGCTAGTCTTGTACCCTTGAGGTTGTTCAACTCCACCACTAGCGGGCTCGCAGATATTTTGTAGGTAGCTAACCAAGGTGCGTAGCTATATCCCTATGCGAATATAGTATCATGTATCTTTGCTTGCGCAACCAAGGTGCACTTGTTTCGATACCATCGAGAGTCTTCGCATGTTAATGAGGTTCTATTACTGA
The DNA here is from genome assembly GCA_016800925.1 of Suillus spraguei. Taxonomy (NCBI): domain Eukaryota; kingdom Fungi; phylum Basidiomycota; class Agaricomycetes; order Boletales; family Suillaceae; genus Suillus; species Suillus spraguei. The sequence continues at coordinate 9,470 of JABCPU010000716.1, read as the reverse complement.
AGTGACTGAAACACGATGATATTTTCATCCATGATGCGCGTGCAGTTCGTGGTCACAACGAGTTAGGCATCCACAATGCAGCTGCTGCATTCATGCTTGTTACGTGCTCCCTCCCCTGCCACCGGATACCGCTCCGGTTCCAAATAAGACTTTGAGCCTGGAAACATTGGCCTGTTTCACATTACATATCTGATAACACTCGGGGACCACGAGAACTAACTGTGTCTATTCATAGAACGTTCAAAAACCATACCACACTTCACAGCCTAGTTAGAGATGAACAGAATCGACAATCTGTTATTTTTATTATCATCAACCCAGGACCAAAGCCGCGGCATACATAAATAACGCATCTCTACCAGTAAACCCATCGTGCCCAAAGTAAAATGTAATACAAACACGCTAACATTTCGTCAAGACTGTAAGCGGAGTTGAAAATAAAAAAATGAATAAAAAATAAAAATCGTTGAAGATTGATGGCAGTGATTAGACATTGGAAGGGGCTGTGATGAGAGGAGGGAGGCGGATAAACGAGAACGTGGTCTGTTGGGTCCAGAAGAGCGAGAGGGCACCGTAGTATGCACCAAAGGCAGCGATGAGACCAAGAGCACCACCTGCAGTTGCCAATGTCTCGATACCTGTGTATCGGACATCAGATACAACACGATACTAAAAGGGTGAAGACGCACCGGTGAATGCATTTATTGAAAGACAGGTGAGCGAGCAAACAGTGAATCCGAGCGTTATGACGATGGGCGCGGTTGTGCGGATTGCACCAAGGCTGTAGAATTATATGAGATATGTCCACACAGCATATGTCCTCGTACTTACCAGAAGAGGAACGTGATCAAGGTCCAAATGGCGAGGTAGATTCCGATAGCATTCTCGAACTCCTGCCCGGAGTATGCAGAACTGAAATGTATGTGAGGGTGGAGATATACTAATTCTTGCAAACAACATACGCAAGGCCAATTTGAGGAAGGAAGAGAGCACCATAGGAGAGGTTGAAACCTCCATAGGTAGTAAACACCGTTGCACTGAACGTGTTACTAAAGAAAAAACCTCAGCAGTAGCTCTCCATACAAAGGTCAGAACCATACCCAAGGAACATTTCCCACATGCCCACAAGCGTTTGTGAGATACCGCCGTAGCTGGAAATGGCTAGGTTAGGACCAGGATCATTTACACATAACGAAAACTCACAAGGTGGCAAAAACCAAGACCAAGCTGGAATTACCACCAAGGTGCTTGGAGGCGAGCGTCAATATTGACGAGCACAGGATGACGGTACCGTAGGCCAGCATGCCCAAGGGTGCCTGGAAGCCAATTAAATGCTGTTGACATACTGTCGATAAAACATGGAAGACGTACAGGGTTAGCGTATGTCCTCTGGTAGGGCTGCATCTGTGGTGCAATGGGTGTTTGGGCCTCCATGCTGACGGTCTGGACGTAGTAGTTGTCCTTTGAGCCCTCCTTTTCGGTAATAGAGTTCGAAGACATGACTGGATGGCCGGTGCTGACTTGTAGTGCTATGATCCTTCAGAGAACAGGGATAAGGTCAGTGTGCACATCAACTTCAGTCCTTTATACTGAGGCTGGCATATCTTCATTCGCGTATAAAGTACGGTGTCAATTGTACGCATGCGCTGCGCTACGGTGAGCAGTGTGCCAGTGATTGATTAAGTTCTAATCTGAGTGAGTGTGTAAATTTCCTGTCTATAGAGTTGAAGACAGGTGACCGTAGATTCCGGGAACTGATCCGGAAGATGTACATACTGTTTACTCACTCACGATCCAACTACTCCCGGATCCCGATTATCTCGCCCAGAGTCTACAGTGGAAAAAATCGCAGGATATGCTTTTGGTCGTCTTTTTGGTCATCTTTTTTTAATTCTATTTTGCGTTCTGTTCCTTGTTGTAGTCTGTGCAGGCTATGATATCTCTGTCCAGATCAGAGTGTGCTAGTTATTGTTATTTTCGAGGAAACGTCAATCTTCCTCTCAGGCTATTACTAAGATAGTGAGTATGTTAGTTACGACCCGGTGACCTACATAAGACGGGAAGCTTGTCTCCGGACTCTAGTAAAAGTCAGAAGCAATCGATTCAGAAGATAGTGTCCTGATGGAGTGTCGGTATTTACCTGCGGGTCCGGATTGCCGGAGTCATCCTCACAACGTAGTTTCCTAATTTGGCTACCGGTTAAAATTTCGCATGGGAGATATCTAACCTTGTGACTCCCATGTAGCAGTATTCTGAAGATAGCTAACTTTCTTGAACTTTGAGTATACAGCAAGGATCAGGATACTCCGTTACAAGGGTGGTGGCCAAATTAGGAAAGGTCCGCATGAGTTATTTACGAGAGGATGGTCCTGAGCTCAAGACAACGACGTTTTTAGAATGGACCCTGGAAATTCGTTCCGCATTCGAAACTTCGCTACGAGTCGATGATATCGTATGCTTCCCTTATTTCCGGTGTCTTGTATCGGTTTTCCTGGAGAAGGCGGATTCACACATCGTAGTGAACATACCACTATGAGTTGTCCCGGATGTCCCGCTTAGCAGGTAGCAAGGTATGACACACCTGGATGGCTATGTAAACTTACCCGTTCACACTACTGACTCGTTGCGCATTTGCATATCTAAATGGCTGATTGCGTTGAACCGTCCGATATGTTATATCTTGGACTTGATCAACCCTTTGCCTCCAAGTCGATCGTATGTAGTTGACAATTAATTCCGCATCCAAATCGCCGGTTGGGTTTGCAACGGCACTAATATATGCGTCCACATTCACACATGCTAATCTGGGATGCAAAAGACATATGCTTGTGAAAGTACAAACATGGTTCTCCTTTGTCTGCCATTCGACCACTCAATGGACAGCAAGTATGAATAGAGCATCGTTCACGTTCCTGCGACAGTGAGCGATCAATAGCTGCAAGAAATTTCGTATTCTGAGTTTACCATTGCATGCGGACAACTGGAAATATCCATGTGCGCACTACTACTAACTACTTGACTTGAATGTTTCAATCAACACAAGAAGGAATGTCTCCTTTTTTTCCCCAAGGCAATACAGGATGTTAGCTTTGGTTCAGGAATATCGACGGATCTCAGACTCGCACTCCTTGCAAACAAAAGAGCCGCCTTTCGTGCGTGCGTCTTGATACATCGAGTAACGTGCCTCATGATTGGAGCGAGAGATAACGCAAGCAATGAAATATATAACGAATATGTTTAAATGTAACGGTCGGAATGTTTTCAAAGTTGTGTCCTTCCAGTGTATGAATGGTTTTTATCAACAGCCATATGTGCGGCACTGCCAGTACAGATAACTGATTTAGCAAGTTTTGGACATCAACACAACTATTTATGAACCTTAATTTACGAGACTGAGCATCATATCAAACAGACATCAGAAAACGGATATTACTTCACTCAAAGAAATTAATCATGCCGATCCATGGTAGTTGACCCAGACTTCCTAGGGCAGTTATTCCTTGTTTTTGTGAGATAGTTCGCCCAAATGGTTGAAGAAAGACGCTACTAACTATTCTTAAAATTCCACATAGTTCTATGTCGAAATATTGTGACCTTACTGCATAGTTTTGACGCATCTCATGAGATATCCAGCTAGGTTCAAGCGCTACATAGCGGATAGCTTCGATGATTATTTTAATTTACATACATCTTACATAATCTAAATTTAAATTCCGCGACCCCGAGTATGTACGATCGGGTAACTTGAAGTTGGAAGTTGGAGTTCTCCAACACTCCCATTAATATTGGCAACATCCAGGGATTTCTTCAATAATGGCCTCAGTTCTCCGGTTGTACAAGTTGGTTCCTTCACATTCATATCCTTCGTTTTGCTTGCTCAAGTATTTCAGTGCCGCTCTCATCCGAAGACCCATGTTCGCACAGTCCGCCACTGCTGCCTTTTTATTTGGTGCAGGTGATGTGATTGCCCAGCAAATCATCGAACGTCAGGGAAAGAACCACGATGTGAGTGTCGATGCTACGGGAGGAACTGGTTTTGAACATGTCTGCGTAGTTCATGCGTACTGCGCGCCTCACATTTTATGGAGGTAATCCGAGTGTGGACCCCGGTCTTGAAGTCTAATTCATTCCTAATTTTATCAGGAGCATTCTTTGGGCCAGCATTGACAAAATGGTACCAGCTTCTCAACCGCATCAAGTTCTCTAGTCCTACGAAGGCAGTAATATACCGTGTAAGGGATGTACCGTCTCTTTGGATTTCATGAGGGAATGATTGCCTTTTTGCAGGTTTGGCTGGACCAGGCGATCCTGACTCCTGGTTCGTTTACTACACGTGGATCTAGTCATCTTTCTCACTCTTCACTTTCTTCTAGTGGCTGTCGGATTCTTTTTTGGCACAATGAGTATTATGGAGGGAAAGGGTATTTCTGGTGCACAAGACCGCATCAGTACCGTAAGCTAAGTCCCCTCTGGAACGTGGTAGCCACCTCACATGTATCCCAGGCGTATACCCCAACATTGATCCGTAACTGGTGAGATTTGCGTTGTAGCCTACGCATCGTGCACTCAAATAGTTCTAGGGGCGTCTTCATACCCACCCAAATCATCAACTTCGCTATCGTACCGCACCATCTTCGCTTTGTTGTCGTGAGCGTTGTCAGCTTGTTTTGGAGTAAGTTCGAGTTCACTGAAAACCCTTCTTCTTGAACATTGCCTTTTAGATACGTACCTCAGCGCTGTCAATGCTAGTTCGCAGCACCAGGAAGCAATCGAGTCGGACAATGGTACCGAGAAATAGCGTGATCGTAACTTGTGGTGTGCCTCCCACCAGCATGTGTATATCAACTAGACCATCCGCACTTCAATCCCACGTGGAACCCTTTTGTTCTTATTGCTGAAGCATTCAGGATGCCTCCTGAAGAGTGAGTATATCAGTATCGTCGTGAATGGCTCGCGCATCAGCACTGCACACTTATATATAGGTGATCACCCTTTTCCTCATGATGGATAAGGTCCCCCCAAATTGGAAGTATGCATGATGCAGTATAGCCTCTGGAACGCACTTTGTTCGGAATCTGACATATCAGGTGCTGTTCTAGAATCCGTGCCCTCTGCGTTCGTCCAGCATAATCAACTATCGATCGGTGTTCCTAGAATGCTATCTGGTTTCCATACTACTTCCGCTCTAGTGAGGCCACAGTTCACCTGAAATGTGGAATCAAGAAATTTGGAAGTCAGGTCAAAATGCCCACAGCTTAACGAGCGTAACCTGCGCTTCTGCTCTAAGGAACCTACATATACACAATTATTCTCAAAGGTGTATACGTCTAGTGTGACTGGGAAATCAGCGCCCAATCAAGAGTTTGGAAGTCAGATCAACATGCTCACAACTTAACAATCATAACTTGCACCTCTACCCAAAGGAACCTACGTATGAACAATTATTCCCAAAGGTGCTGTATGTGTGACTGGGAAACCAGAAACCAATTAGGAATTTGGAGGCCAGATCAAAATGCCAACAACTTATAAACGATCATAGCTCACCTATAGAAGGAACGTATTCCCAAAGGTGTATATGGACAGCACATGCGACTGGTACTTAGATTCAAAGTGAAAAAGGGATACTATTCGAGTCGGTTAGGCCCGGAGACAATATTGACTGTTCTCGAACTCACTCGGAACTCTTCCTCAACTGAGTTATTCAATTCAGGGACTGCATGAGGCTGTACACTAGTAGTATCAGTACATAACGGACCATTATCTCATTACAGCACTCATTTTAAAGCAATTACTTGATGCCAAAGAGCCAATCGTGACCTATGCCGTGGCTGCCGATGTCGGACATCAAACTTGACAACGCCGTAAGCGCACTACTGGAAGTCCAAAAACTTGATATTGCCGCTGGCCTCACACACTTCGGTAGCTCAGGATAAATCACTGGATAAGACCACCATATCTACCGAGCAAGCCAACTCAGGGAACAGAAGAATATCGTCAAGGTGATATGCTATGATATACCACATGCAATGCCTGGTACGACTCGCACAGACTCAGAGTTCGACGGATCCATCATGATAGAATGGTGCCATCCCCGCGAGGCTTTCGCAAGCAACTTGCCTCGTGTCACCGCCTTAATATTTAAAGTCCTGTACGTGTTATTATTCGTTTGTGATACTGAAAAGAACCGAAAAAATCATCGAATGGCTCTCCAAGTTGACGTTCTCACGTAACTCTCATAGACTACGTCCACCATGTCCTTCACAACCTTGTCGTCATTTTCTGCTTGTGCAACCGCAGTTCGTTGCTCCTATATATACCATGCAATTGCTACCACCATGTGCCTGCCCGATCTCAGGGTCGTGTTAAAGATCGGCAACTGACACCAGTTATATTCACACAACTTGGCGCACGATCCCTCAGTATCAACATCAACATGATCACAAGCTAACTTACTGCATACCTCTGGCACACCCTAGAGCACTGCTGTTCCTACCCTGCCAGAACATTTTGACCCCTGGTAATTAAGTTTGAGCACCGGAAGGGCCATGAATCTTTCAGGCGGCGCCACAGGGCACATACAGCATCTCCAACAATTCGTATCTACACTGACTCGCTAATTCCGCGGGTACGGGCGGTATTTGCATTATACCGTGGTTTTAAATATACCGCAGGGCTCTACACCAATTCAACCTGTCAACAGGCCGTACGATGGCAAACATCTATTATTTTTGAGCCTCATGGATTGAGACCAGTAAGGTACATAGTACAGATAGTGCCAGTAGGAGTGCTAACTTGCGAAATTTAGCATTATCAGGCCCCATCGCTTTTTTGAGAATAAATTAGATTGAGCATCCTTCAAAGGATGGGCAGGCACCCCACACCATCCTTAACTATTGTTTTGACAGGACTCGAAGATCGTGCTACGGAATATTTCGCCGTGTGTGATGGCAACAGAAGACTTATCTTTGAGCTATGCACGGGGAACATTCCAGTTTGCATCCTGTTACTACATGTCTTGTTACTGTAGGAATGCTATCTTGTTATATTTGAGCACAGGCTCAGTTTCCTGGGTATACAATATTTGCACGACTTCGAGCTATTGCAGGTAAAAGTGCGAGCACTAATAAGTTTCAAGGCCGGTAAATGCTGTGAGCTGTCACGGTGAAATTCGTCGGTATAATGGGATCGTGGATCATCCATACCGCGCAAGATGCTGGTGCAGAAGAGGTGGAGATCCGGCCAAAGGAATGAGAATATGTCTCAGACTCACAGTGCCGAGCACGACCGAATGTCATCGGAATGTCATCAAGGACAACAGCGGCTGTATGACCAAGAGAGTCCGGCGTCTTCGACACCCCCAGTGAGAATTCAGAGTATCATTCCCGCTACGTCATGTGCAATATGACTATCTACCTGCGGTAATTCAATAACACGGCTGACAACTGACGAGTGACGTTTAGAAAAACGGATATAGTCTATAAGACCGTAACCGATAGTATGACGCAGTGGTCGACTCCCCGTCTTAAAGAGTGTACAGAAAAATACGTCTGCAAAAGTTTTAACACCTTGACACGGCTAATTGACGGTCAAGCATTTGCAGATCGCAAGACATAGAACGTGAATCTACAGCTACATGGATGTCGAAGCTCTAATAGGGCATGCAACTGCCCTCTGAGTCATTGGTGTTCCCGTTCTCGGTGTATAATTTAATTATTGCTGCACTCACTAGCCTATTCCGAAGTTAAATGGTGCAAGATGGGCCATATTGCACCTCCATGGGCCAGTAACTCGCTGCCGCCACATCGTGATCACTAGTTGCAGAGACAGAACACGAACGCGTATTTGATGAATCCCAAATTGACAGAGGAAATAAAACGTACGATGTATACGTAGAAGCGAGGCGTACCGGAAAAACACACACACAAATAATCCGGATGTGGAAGCGAGACAAAAAATAATAAGAAAATTGCTGAATCAGACATTTTGTACAAGACAATGATTTACAAAGGCATCTGTGGGGGGTATCTACCCCCCACACTAGATTGGAACATTTCCTGACAAGTGCGAGAGCGACCAGGTGTTGACAACGATTTTTCATCTTAATGCGGCCCGGTTATTCGGCTTAATTCGGCGTGAACGAGAAGTCACCATGCTGGACATGGCCGCCGCAGGACATGTATGAGTCGGATCTGTTCTCTGGTGTCTTGTCATTTCCGTCCTTTTCAGCGCCTTTGTGTGCATAGTTGCTGATATTTTCGCTTGCCAGTCTGTACGTCCAGTTTTCTACTATACGATATCTAGGCTCAAGCGCTAGCAGATAGTAACTTCGACCAGTCTATAAACAACTCGCCATCTGGTAACTTGAGGTTGGAGTTCTCCAACACTCCAATTAATATTGTTAATATCAAACGATTTCTTCAACAATGGCCTCGATTCTTCGGTTGTACAAGTTGGTGCCTTCACATTCACATTCTTGGTTTTGCTTGCTCAAGTATTTCAGTGCCGCCATCATCCGAAGACCCGTGTTCACACACTCCACCACTTCTGCCGTTTTTTTGGTGCAGGTGATGTGATCGCTCAGCAAATAATTGAACGTCGGGGAAAGAATCATGATGTGAGTGTTGATGCTACTAAGGAGGAACTGGTTTTGAACATGTCTGCAGTTCATGCGTACTGCGCGTCTCACTTTTTATGGAGGTAATACTAGTAAACCTAATGTGGGCCCTGATCTTGAAGTCTCATTCATTCCTAAATTCGTCAGGAGCGCTCTTTGGGCCAGCATTCACAAAATGGTTCCAACTTCTTAACCGCATCAAGTTCTCTAGTCCTACGAAGGCTGTGATAGGTCGTGTATGGGATTTACTGTCTCCTTGGATTTCTTGAGGGAATGATTACCTTTCTGCAGGTTGCAATGGACCAGGCGATTATGGTTCCTGGTTCGTTTATTACACGTGGACCTACCCGTCTTTCTCACTCTTCGCATTCTTCTAGTGATGGTTGGATTATTTTTTAGCACAGTGAGTATCATGGAGGGAAAGGGTATTTCTGGTGTACAGGATCGCCTTAGTACTGTAAGCTAAACCCTCTTTTGTAATCTGGTAGCCACCTCACATGCACCCCAGGCGTATGCCCCAGCGGTACTCCTTAACTGGTGAGATTTGCGTTGTGGCGTACGCATCGTGCACTCAAAATGCCTCTAGGGGCATCTTCATACCCATCCAACTCATTAACTTCGCTATCGTACCGCACCATCTTCGTTTTGTTGTCGTGAACTTTGTCAGCTTGTTTCGGAGTAAGTTTGAGTTTACCAAAAGCCCTTCTTCTTGATCATCGCCTTTCAGATGCATACCTCAGCGTTATCAATACTAGTTCGCAGCACCTGGAAGCCATCGAGTCAGACAAAGATAGCGAGAAGTAGATGATCGTAATTTGTAGTGTGCCTCCCACCAGCATGTGTATATCAACTAGAC